>LBNU01032807.1:74559-86709 GCA_014162995.1 Artemisia annua
TTTTTTTATGATCGATTCGTCACCCGAAAACGTTTCCTTCAAATCTACTCACAACGAAAGTGTCGGTTGTAGAATTAAAGTAATCCGAAAACGAATAATTTCACAATCTCTTTTGCGTTCAAACTTATTTGGTTTACAACCGCCCTCCTTCAACGGAAGACCGAGGATGTTTATTATATTTTTGGTATTTTGCAAACACTTTAGGAAAAGTGTTTAATATTTTTGATTTTTTTACTTTTTATATAAGAAAATATATACAAGGAAGGTTTTCAAAACACAATTCGAAAAACGAAAACCAAAATTCACTTCAACCTTCCCCGGCAGCGGCGCCAAAATGATAGAGTCGTTTCGTGTATAGTATATATCCAAGCAATTTCTCAACAAATAAGAAATTACCCGGGTCGTGTCCGTGTGAAGGTGTGAATGGAAAATCGATAATCGTGTCGAAAATGTGTAATGAAAAAAAGGGATAAAAGTGATAGTGATGAGAATTACACTAATGATAATGAAATAATAGCTCAAATAAACACGTAAGCAAGTAAAGCACGCAATTAAAACCTAAAAACATAAATAAAACGTAAAATAAACGTAAACGCGCAAAATAAAAAGTGAATTTAAGGCCAAACTACTTCTATGGGAATGAAAATAATTTTTCTACGTTCTAAATGACAAAAGAAAATTTTAGGAAAAAGAAAAATATTATTTTGACTTTTTATTTAATTATTATTAATTAAAAACTATTTGTAACTATTTAAATTATACTAAAATACTATTTAATATGAAATAACCTAGAAAAATAAAAATTTAATTTTTATAATTATAAAATAACCTAAAACTAATTTTAAAACTGAAAAATATTTTTGGATTTTTTTTTTGAATTATTATTAATTAAAAAGGATTTAAAGATACTTTAAAACTAGTTTTAATTAAAATAAATAGTAACTGACTTAAGAAAATTATGAAATTTTTCATGGAAATCTAAAATATTATTATAAACCTAAAAAAAATAAAATTACCTAATTTAAAACCCTAATAAGCACTTTTGGGCAAATAAGCAGTTAGGTAATAAGCACTTGAATAAGCAATTAAGCACTTTTAAGCACAATAAGCTTGCAGAAGATTCTAACAACTAATTTAAGCATAAATCAACCAAAAACAATAGAAAGAATCCACAAATAAGCCAATGAGCACTTAGACAAGTTGGAGAGAAATGACCCTCAAGTACCTACTTTGGGCTTATATTTAAGCACTGTAATAAGCTAATCAGTGAGACCTCAAGGGCGCAAAAGTTAGAACACCCAGCAAATAACTCAAAAAAGCCAAAAGCCCTAATTTGTTCAAGCCAATTGAAGCCTAATTTAGCCTAAGTTCAGCTGAGAAAAATCTGGTAACAAGAAAATATAGCAGACTTTGATTTTTTTATTTACACCTAAACTTTGACTTAAGTGGATTTTAACAGATAAAAGCTACTCCTAGATGTTTTTAGAGCATGAGAAAACATAAAAATCACAAACACAAATACAAGATTTCATAGTAGAACAATGAGCAGATTCAGAAACTCACTTATGCAGGTAATATTTAGTGATTAAGTGAAGTTTGACTATTTCTATATAATGTGCCAATTTTATGACCTAAGTATCTATAAATTGACTAAGGCAATCTACTAATGCAAACAAAAGAGCAGGTATGTTATGGAGCAGGGGAATAAACAGTAGCATAAACTAGGAACTTCAAGCTCGTCACAAGCTACCTAAAAGCTACCTAAGGGAGAAAATAGACTAAAACACCTAAAGGGAACTGAAATAAGCAATTCTAAACTAAACAAGTGGTCTAGATAAGCAGATAAGCATGAAAAATCATGAAATTAAAAAGGGGTTCCTGAGTGAATAGTGGACAGAAAAGCAACTTATGGCAGTCCTACAAGCTACTAAAATCATAAACTAAAGCTAAATAAAGGACGAATACTTCTACTAGAGCAACTAGATAACTTATAAAATCAATATGAAGTAGTTTGGAAAGGATTTAAGCAAGGAAAAAGGCCATAAGAGACTGACCGATAAGCACTCAAAAGTCTAATTGAAGTTATGCAGAAACAGCTCACTAGGGGGACTTTAAGCCAAAATTCAAGCAAGTAAATGAAAAAACTAAGGTACATAAGCTGGAAACTAATAAAGATAAGCAAGGGGAGACTGTATAGAAACAAGAATCATGGATTTAGAACAACTATTTAAGCTAGAAACTAGATTTGAAAAGTCTATAATGGGACAGTTAGGTTGCTGAATGCAGTGGGTGAGTTATGGGTTGAAATGGGTAAAAACTCAAATTAGACCATCGAAAGCCTAAGATCAGATATATAACATGTAAAGTAACCTGTAGCGAGCTAACAAATGCAACTAAACTAGCCTTAATCCAAAGATTCAAATGCAAACTGTTCTCCATTATTTCAAAACATGAANTGATTAGGTCGTTTATATGGTATAGTATATTATCCAAGTAATTTCTCAACAAATAAGAAATACCCGGGTCGTGATCCGTGTGAAGGTGAATGGAATCTTAGTTCTCGTTTCATGATTCGTGTCGAGAAAATAGGATAAAAGAGAAGTTTTGATGGAATTTATAACTACGGGAAGTAAATCAATATACCAACTAATAACGTAAAGTAAGGAAAACCTAAAACCTAATCTATTTTTAAAAACGCGTTAACTAATCTAAAACTACGTACGTGTGCTAAATAAAAAGTGAAATTAAAGCTAGACTAAACCTATGGGCATAAAAATGATTTTCCTACGTTCTAAACTATAAAAGAAAATTTTTAAGTAAAAGAAAAATATATATATTTTTTTTTAAGTTTTCATTTGTTTATAATGAATTCAAAACTAAAATTAAGAAATTAAATGTTTAAAAATGGTAAAATGTGAAAATTAAATCTGAAATTTTGAAGAGAAATCTATTTTACTAGTAAAATCATAAGAAAATTATAAAAAGTGTGAAAAAAAAGCTTCTAATAAGCTTCTGATAAGCTCAAACAGTTTATAAAGGCCTAAAAGGAAAAGTTCTTATAAGAGAATTAAATGTGCAAGGATCTACGAGAAATCCCTAGGGTGCAAATGGTTTATTGTGTTGGTTATGCGTCTGTGTGGTCATGAGGTCCCAGGTTCGAATCCCTTAGGAACCTTTTTGCAAAAACTTTTTATTATTTGATTTTTCTTTTAGAAACTTAATAACAAGCTAGAAAAATGAAACTTTTGTGAAAGCAAAATTTTTGAAACTTTGAAATAGGCTGAGAACTGGGCACATATACGAAACAGTTTATAAAAGATTTTATTCAAGAAAAAGAGTGCAACTAATTAAGTGGGTACAAGCTTCTAACAAGCTTGCGCCAACTAGGTTAAGCTGTAAGGGCTAAACCTAGACTATTTCAGCTACTACAATGCTAAACTAGTACCAAAAAGCAGAAAGAGATAAGCATACTAGGGATAAACAGATGAGCAATTTAATAAGCAAAAAGCAAACAAAACAATTAAGAAGAATAGCCTACATCCCCAACTTGCAGCTAGCGCAAAAGCTAATGGACTAAAAGCTACGGTCTAAAAATGATGAGTCCATAAAGATAAGCTAGCAAACAACACTTAAACCAATCCTTAGACCTAAAGGAGCTTGTATGAGCTTAAACCAAAGCTGAAAAGGAAGCTAAGTTGGGACAAATATGGCTGATGAGCAGGGCATAAAAGGCTAAAGGGGGTGATTTGAGCAGTCCTAAAAAGCTACTAAGAGATAAAATAATCCTAAAATAAGCTAAGACAGTTAAACTAGACCTAGAAATCTACTTATAAACCTAATATGGGGGAATATGGAAAAGATTTAAGCTAGGAAAAAGGCCATAAGAGACTGACCGATAAGCACTCAAAAGTCTAATTGAAGTTATGCAGAAACAGCTCACTAGGGGGACTTTAAGCCAAAATTCAAGCAAGTAAATGAAAAAAACTAAGGTACATAAGCTGGAAACTAATAAAGATAAGCAAGGGGAGACTGTATAGAAACAAGAATCATGGATTTAGAACAACTATTTAAGCTAGAAACTAGATTTGAAAAGTCTATAATGGGACAGTTAGGTTGCTGAATGCAGTGGGTGAGTTATGGGTTGAAATGGGTAAAAACTCAAATTAGACCATCGAAAGCCTAAGATCAGATATATCACATGTAAAGTAACCTGTAGCGAGCTAACAAATGCAACTAAACTAGCCTTAATCCAAAGATTCAAATGCAAACTGTTCTCCATTATTTCAAAACATGAAACTTTGAAAATCAAGAGTTTACCTACAAAACTGATGAAACTTTGAAAATTAACTTCCAACCTACTAACTTAACTGGATTGAAGCTCTAGAAAACTGATTTAATGAATAAAAGTGACCAAGACTTAGTAAAATAAGCTTAAACCAAACACACCCTTAATATGAAACTGCCATTATTTAGAGATGAAAATCAAATTTTAACAAACATCAGCTCAGCTCTGAATAAGCTATAACTGAGCTTATAAAAACTTATAAACCAGTAATAGAGAAGATTTAAGACAGTAATAACGCTTAATAGAAATATGAGACAGGATTGAAGAACACAACTGAAATTTTATTTAAACTAAAACCAAAGTTTACTAATTCTGAAAATTTAACAACACTTTATTAACCATGAGCTGAATACAAGATAAAATTAAACTACTTTAAACCTAAAGCTACACTAATTTCTACCCTACTCCTAATGGTTTCCAACGTGTGTGAAGAGGGCCTTTTATAGGAGCTTGGGAGGATGCTAGGGTTTAAGCTTGGAAGGGTCCAGAAGCATAATCTCAACCACAGGATCAAATCTTCTCTTCAAATGTCGTCATCCAAATCAATATAAACCCTTTGTTCAAATCTTATCTTCAAACCACGTTGCAATGTCCAATGAGGGTTCTGGGAATGGCCACATAGGCTGGGAAATGACGACATCATGTCTGCCATGTCAGAGCTTCCAGAAGGAAGGAACCTCGTACTAAGAATCTTGGTAAATTGGTGGGAGCAGGGTAAAAGTGAGGTGGGAGAAAGATGTACAGTGGTAGGCGCGTAGTAATTTTTTTATTATTGTTTGGCTGGGAAAAGGGGGTTTAGGGAAGTGGGTGGATCGGGTTATGGGTAAAGGTTTATTAGGTGTGGGCTTTTGTGGTTTGCTGGGTTGGGTTTATTGATAAAAGTTGGGCCTTGGGCAGTTTTAAATGTAAATAAGATTAAAGGTTTATAAGGTTTTAGGCTTAGGTAAAATTAGTAATCCAAGGACTTATGTTGTAATTTAGTAAACTTCGAGGACCAATTCTGCCGTTCTCCATAAAATGAACCAAGGACCATTATTGTCATTCTTTAATTCTTCAAGGGTTGACTTTGAAATGTGAGCATAACTTGATCCACTTTGTGAAAATCCTTCCTCGGCTCCGGCTTTTGACACTTTTCCAATTCTCGTGCTCGTTTTGTCATTCTCTCGTGATTTTTCGTCCTTTTCTTATAAATCCATACCTGCACATTCAAAAACACAAAAACACGAATATTTGGCATTTATGGGTTAGTTTTTGGTCCATTTGGTCGGGTTTTGGTCAAATAAAGGTATGTGAAATAACACATACCAGTATGCAACATTTGAAAGATTTGAAGAAGGAAGCGCATAAATGGTTGAGGAATATACCAGCTGAACATTGGGCCAGATCTCATTTTTCTGGTAATTGTTTTTTTGTCTTTAAAACGTAAAAATGGTTCAATAGCAGCCATGTATGTCATTTAAGTGTTTCATATGTTCGTGTTATAGGTAGAGCAGTTACAGATTTATTGATCAACAACATTCGTGAGGTCTTTAATGGTAAAATAGCTCCAGCAAGGGACAAGCCAGTCATCACACTTTTAGAGTACATCCGGGAATACTGCATGAAGAGAATAGTTGTTGTACAAGCTGTAATTGAGAAAACTGATGGTCCTCTAACCCCAACTGCAACTAAAATATTGGAAAAGATTAAGAGCGAAGCTGATACGTTGCGGGTGATATGGAATGGAGGAGTTAAGTATCAGGTAACAGGGGCATGGGGTGATCAGTGTGTTGTGAATGTACAGGATAAGGTCTGTTCATGCAGGAAATGGGAATTGACCGGGATACCATGTAAGCATGCTGTTGCAGCCTTTTGGAATACGGGACTCAATGGCATTCAAGTTGGACCTCCAGAGTCGTGGGTGCATAGCTGTTATTGGTTGACCACATGGAAGGAAGTATACTCCCACTTAGTAGAACCAGTTAGAGGAAGCAACTATTGGGAGAAGACCACCCATGCTACAGTGTTGTTGCCACCAAAGCATCATGTCCAGGTTGGAAGACCAAGGAAGAAGAGAAGAAAGTCTAAGTTTGAGGATGCTCCGACTGTGAATAATGGAAAACTGACCAAAAGGGGGAGAGTTATTACTTGCGGACTATGTGGTAACGCTGGACACAACAAGACTACATGCAAAGGACAAGGACAACCTCCTACAAAAGGTAGTAATTAGATTGTCAGACTTCAGTTTTTCACTGTTAAAAATTTTGGTCCTTTTTTGAACCTGTGTTGTTATGTAGGTTTAAAGAAAGCTGGAGCACGGCAACGTAAGGGTAAAGGGTCTGCTCAAGCTGTTCCTAGTTCAAATGTGCAAGGTGGAGATGTACCTTCTCAAGCTGGGCGTAGTTCAACAGTGCAGGGTGGAGATGTAGCTTCTCAAGCTGGCCCTAGTTCATATGTGCAAGGAGTATCTGGTGCCTCTCAAGCTGGTCCTAGTTCAACTGTGCAACGAGCATCTGGACATATAGCAACTCAAGGCAGCCAAGCAAATGACAGTCAATGGGCTATCCTTTAGCCATGTTTCAAATTCAGGACAAATTTCATGTTTAAATATTATGGTTGTTATATAAAGTATGTAATGAAAGTCCACATAAGTGGCAAACATCAAAGTCCACACCTGTGGCAATCATCTAAGTCCTTATATAGGCAGACATTCAAGTCCACATATGTGGCAATTTTCTAAGTCCTTTTATAGGCAAACTAATATAAGTCCACAAGTGTGGCAATTTTCCCCATATTGCTCTTATGATTGCATGTGTGTTGGTTAGTTCACTAAGTTTAGTTGTTTTGTGACTTGTTTGACTGCATTTTGTCAACGTGAATGACTTTGGTACAAGACTTATAGATATTTTCATTAAGTATAACCATCTGGTTTTGTTGGTTATAGTAAACATATTTTGTTCAAAAATGGGTAAGAATCACAATGTGCATGAACTTGGATATCTACAATGATCTTTGACTTGGAAAAGTCAAAAGCATCAAGCAAATGAATTGTTGTAACTCAAATGGGTCATTTTCAAAGGTTTTCCCTACCTATCCCAAACAGTGAAAGTCAAACGTGTGCCTACTTAACACGCCGCTATCTACCACACACTTCCATTTTAGGATGGTAACTCATCACTGAAAACACTCACTCATAATAGAAGCTCATTTTCTCCACTAATATAACCATGAACATGACTGATTTTGACTTGACAACCCTCGTTCACTCATTTGTTGTGTCAGAACTTGTTCTTGGGCATCACCAACCAGAGATTCTTCATGACATAAAGAGGTCACACGATTTGGAGAACTATTCAAAAAAGATTACTGCTGGGGTTGGTCGTAGAAGGGAGGTTATAGCTGAACTTCGAAACGTGTCACGTTTGACAAATGCAAAGGACAAAACGAAGAAGCTTAGGAGACTACAGATTATTGATTTGCGTAAGGCAAGGGCGTTGATGAGAAGGGCAAAGCAAATGCGTGATGATATTCTTAAGAAGATAGAGTTTGCTGTGAGGGAGAGGTATCCGTGACGTGAGGGCCTTGTTTGATGTGCGTTAGGGTTGGTTTATTTTGTATAATTATGGTTGAGGTTAATCAATGAAATGGATCTTATGATTCAAATTTTCTTTGTATAATGTGTTCAAATGGATATTATGTGTTCATGTATGTTTTAAATTTTTCATTGTATTTGATATGTATCACAAACATAAACATGTGTGGCAATTTTCCCCATATTGCTCTTATGATTGCATGTCTATTAATTAGTTCACTTAAAAGGTCTTTGACTTGGTAAAGTCAAATGCAGCAAGCAAATGAATTGTGGTAACTCTGGTTATTATTACTCAATGAAATTGATCTTATGATTCAAATTTCCTTTGTTTAATGTGTTTAGATGGATCTTATGTGTTCAAATATGTTTAAACTATCTCAGTGTCATTCATATGATTCACAAACATAAACATGAAAATCACATTAATGAATCAAAAAACTCAGACAGGTACATGAAAAAAGAAAATATGCACATAATGTTAGAAGGAAGTTTGTACTACCAGTACAAACTTTTAGGTACTGTTATGTATATGAAAGTTAGTACTGGCAAGTCGATATATGATAGTGCAAGCAACCCAACCCAACCCAACCTAATTTATTACCCACCCAACCGTTCAACCACACATTTACGTCTCATTTAATCCCATCTCATTGAATACCCACACTACCGTTACACCACACACACATACACACATAAAATCAAGCTTATAAACTAACTTCCTCTTACACCAACATTTCCTATAACCTTAGTTCCAACACAATGAATACCAGAAGCAAAAAAGGTATTCTTATTCCCGTTTTCATATATCAATGGTCGTGTTCTGGTCCAAAAGTTCTAAATATGGGTGTATTTTTGTTACCAGTTGACTCTTTCTGAATCTATACCATTTATTTATTTTTATTTATTTATTTACTTTTTTTATTTTGTTTTTCTCTTTGTTTTTACTTAGTTGCAGAAAACACATCCAAGACGTCTGAGTATATCATTGGTCCTGCTGATCATCAATATGAACAGTTTTTAAAACTTAAAGCTGAAAAAGGTTCAAGCACCACTCCCACAACCTCTACTGAGTATGTCATTGGACCTGTTGATCCTGATTATGCCGTGTATTTAAAGCTTCAACTTCATGGTCCAAAAGGGTTAACCACCATTCCAACAAGCTCTCATTATGTAATTGGTACTGCTGATTCTGACTATGCCAAGTATTTAAAGCTTGAAGCTAAAAAAGGTTCAACCTCAACTCATGCAAAGAAGCCTTGAAGCCAGTCTAGAAAAAGAACTTGTATCAGTTATTTATGGCACTTAATGACAATAATTAGAATGGATGTTGTGATTCAGTTTTTCCTTATGTAATGTGGAACGGATATTTTGAATTGTGGAGTGTCTTTGATATGTATGACAAACATAAACAAGAAAATAACATTAATCAAACCATAGAGCACATACCAAGTCATGAAACATGGAAATAACCTAAAACAATATTAGTGGATTGGACATGCCCAAATCCATGTTAAAATTCTAATAGACCATAGTCATTCATTTATTTTTGCTGTTGTTACTCAAGCTTATTGGCTTATTCTGTTTCTTCTTTAGTGGTTGACATTGTTGAGTTGCATCTGCACTACTTCTAATACCAAGACCAATGACACCACCACTTACTTCATCCGCCTTTGCACAACCAGCTTTATCTAGTATAACAACACTTCCACCTGTGTAAGCATGCCTCCAACACTTGACATCCCCAACACAGATAATGCATCTTTCATCCAACACCTCAACATGTGGACCATTATTCCCTGCACTACCCCTTGCAGTTTTGTTTCCACTTCTAATACCCAAACCAATGCAACCACCACTTCCTTCCTTTACCTGTGTATCATTGCCATTCATTTTGTGTCTATTTTAATTTTTAGTTCAAGTATGTGGTGTATATATGTGTTGGAAAAAGTTGGAAGGGGGCTTTACTTCATTATCCTTGTTGCTAGGATAATTTACTTTGCTCTAAAGGTTGTGCCATAGTTGTCTAAAAGTTGCTAGCAAAATATCTGTTTTGCCCTTGGTTATGCAAACACTATTTTCTTCTCATGTCTGCACACATGAAAAAGTAAAGTAATGTCATCAATGCTCATTTTGCAGGAAGGGTACCCAAACACTATTTTTTTCTTTACTGTCACGTGACTACTTTTGCATTTTTGAAAGACTCACAAATCATAACTTATCCTCTATAAAAACCATACCCATCAACCAAGCTCACACCACCCAGTTGTTGCTACTGAAAGAATGAGTTCCAAGAATAAAGGTTCTTTCAAACACACACTGAATTGCAATATAATAGTCTCTTTCATTTTTAATTTTTATTTTTAATATCAACGTTTATATTATTCTTTATTTTTTTTGCAGCAATCATTTCTGTTAACAGCAGTGACTCAAGTTCTGAAGGTCATGAAGATCCTAATCCATGGGAAGCCTATTTTCCAAAGGGTTATTCTGGAGGAGGGAGAACAAAGGAAGAATCTAGGAAGATTAAAACTCCTAAAAAGACTGAGAAAGAGCTTTTTGATGAGAGAGTTCTAGGCCTTCCCAATGCTAATACCTCTGAAGACCATGGTATCAAACCATTTCCTCAAGGAAATACCAAATTATTTCCAAAAGGGAAGGGTAAAAAAAATGAATTAGGTTATTTAGGATGTTGTTTATTTGAATAAATTTGTTGTGACCTGAATAAACATGTTGTGAACATTGTGTACTACTTTAGTTGTTGTTGAATGGTAGGCTTACTTTGTACTCATGTTGTGACCCTTTTCTACTACTTTATTTGTTCATTATAATCTTGCAGTTAGTTAAGTAGGTTGACTTTTTAGTTTGACTATCTTTGTATATAATAATAAATTATGTAATCTTGTTCACTAACGGTACTAACTACTTAGTACCGTTTAAAGAAAGGTGGTGCTAACAGTACAAACATTTTGTGTGAATTCCACCAAACCCGACACATTAAATACAACTCAGATATACATTTATAAAAAGCTTCTAGACAAAAAGGAGTTATAAATGTGTGTTATATTTCCAAGTAAGAATGGGGAACTCAAGAGTGCTACCAAAGCGTGTAAAACTGAATATAGTCCCTTCGGTTTCCCCCCTTTTTTGTGTATAAATTTGATACTCCCACATTGTGATGCACTGGAGGGAGAAACGTGCTTTAAGGAGGATGGAGAACAGGGACAGAATGAGAGGCATTTATGATCAAGAAGAAGAAGAGGAGGAAGAGTTAGAAACTTACGACGTTGATGACATGTACAAGGCATATTTGTCTGATTAGTCTAAGTAGTCTAAGTTTGTAATGCTCTTCTTATTAATATGAATGAAGTTATTTTTATGTTCTAATTTTGTAATGCAATCCTTTATTTATATTAATGAAGTTATTTTTATGTTCATATTGATGTTTCTTTGATTTTAATTTTAATGTTGCGTTTTTTGTTGTTGTTTATGAATCGTTAATCTAAACATACTATTTATGTTCAATTTCAGTTTGTGGTTACCTATTATCATGTTTTGTTTTTTGTTTAGGAAACACAAACATCAAAATTAACACAAAACATGGAAATCCAAACATAAAAATTAACACAAACATAAACATTGAAACACAAACATAGAAATTAGAACACCCAAACATAAACATTGAAACATAAACATTCAAATTCCATAATTTCATTGATCTCATTACAAATAAACAATATTACAAATTTCTAAAATACTTTCTATACTGTCTAATCACACACTTGATTAGAAGTTTGAACCGCTACCTTCCGCATCATCCTTTTTCTTCCTTTTCTTCATCTCCTTTTCTTTCTTCTCCTTCTTATTCTTGAGATGCTTTAGCACATCTTCAAGATGGGAGATCCTCTGGTCCAACTCATCAAATTCCTCCTTCTTCTCCTCCTTCTCCTCCTCTTCCTCCTCCATATCACCCACAAGCATCTCATAGTAGCCAGGTTGTTTCCTGAGCCAGGTAAGAATCTATTTCCTCAAATCCTTCGGTATCTTCGAGTAAGCACCGTACTCAGCAATTGGTTCATCGCCAAAACCCTCAAGAACTAAATCCATACAATAAGGGGTGTCCAAAACTTTTTCCTACTCCTCTTTCTCGGTACCAATGTAGATAGCCATCGTCAGTGGTTGTTTTCTTTGGGTTTAGTCTGTGTGTTTTGGTGAAATGTGTGTGTGGTTTGGTGCG
>LBNU01032807.1:87045-97582 GCA_014162995.1 Artemisia annua
ATTAGCAAACATGTCAAAACCCCACTCATATGTTGATCTGTTTTGCTTTGGGAAGAGTTGTTTTTACACACCTAAATGATATGCACCACGGTCGGGTATTTACATGGTTCTATTTTGCCAAAGGTCGAATTTTTTACACAAAAAGCATGGTTTTGTTAGGGACGTAACATGCTAAGAGTTTGCTACACCGATGGTTTTGTTAGGGACGAAACATGCTAAGACTTTGCTACAATATAAACAAAGGCATTAGGGACTACATGTGAGAATATGAAATACGTGAAAAGACGAAAATACCCAACCTTGCACAATCAGATAACGGTCGGACATAACGTCCGTATGCCAAAACGCGGTCCCAGGGAACCGCGGTCGTTTTAAAGAGTTCAGGGACGAAAATGCAAAAAAAAAAAAAAAAAAAAAAGGGACGATACGCGCGAAACCGCGTCAACTTTAGGGACGAACGGTGGCAATTTTGGTAAAAAAAAAAAAAATGAAAACAAATAAGCTAATAAGCCGATGAATAAACCAATGCCTCTAAATGCAAATAAACAAATCCATATAAGCAAATAATCCAAACACCCTTTTGAAATCTGGATTTGCAAACTTTGGACTCAACAACAGTGAACACATCGCCCTCACACTCACTCAAACAACACTCCAATTTTCCAAATAATAAATCAAAGAATGCGATGATGATGGGTGTTGAAATGAATCAAGTGAGCAAAGAAGGTGATATAATGAAACAAGCAACAGAAGCAGCAGATGATCTGTACAACATTCGAGACACTTATTTCCCTTCAAACCCTAATGACAAAATCACTAAATTACAATCTCAGTCTCAAATCGCTCTTAATCTCCTCGATTCAATCCCACCTGGTACAAACACTTCTTTTAACAATTGTTTTATGTGTGTGTGTTTGTTTGAAATGATGTTGTGCTGATTGATGAGAGTAGGTTAGGTTATAACATGTTATATATATGTATGTAGGATGGAAGTGTAATGTTGCTAATGTAGAGTAACCATTTTGTCGTTATTACGGAATTTCGTTGTTTCTTAGTTAGGTTCAAAACTCACTACGTACAGATTTGTTTGTGGCTACGGCCGGTTAAGACGCTTACATGTGAGTCGAGGTTTATAAGGATAAACTTGATCAAAATGGCAAATGAGTGGAGTCTGGTTTCACAAAAGGAAGGACATGGGTGCGGCTTCAATATTTTTATAACCGTTACCTTTTGATTTCTCATTCCCTATTATCGGCTTTTGGGTGAGCCCCAATCTCTAAATTAAATAACCAAATCCGAACCAAAAACCGATTTACTAAATAGGTCGAAACTAATTAACCGGCCAAAAATCAGTTAACCCAAAACCAAAAATCCAAAGTTCAGTTGGGTCGGGTGGTTATTTGGTTATATGCATATAATGAACACCCTACTGAACAGGGATAAACCTCATCCACTACCCGTTTATAGGAGCGGTAGTATCGAAAGTATTGGTTACTTGAGATGTTGTGTGGCTGCTGATGCCACTAAAGTTGGGGGTTAGCTTTATATGAATCTTAGTATAAAAAAGATGCTTGATTGCTGAAAGGGCAGAGTGTAAAAATGGCAACCAACTTGTTATTTAGAATCCGTTTTAGCGATCTATATGTTTTAAACTTATAATAGGCTGTTAAGTTGGTAGTAATGACAAGTTGGTTGCTATTATGGTTAGGAAAATTAGAATTAGTTGTAATGATTGTAAAAACGACAACATTGGTTGCTATTACGTGCATAAAGCCCCTTCCTGAAACTAGGTAAGATGTTAAAAAAAGAGTTGGAAATTTACCTTGGAATAGAAAGAGTTTGGATATTAAGGATGAAGCTTGGTTTACAAAATAAAAGTGTTGCAGAACTTGCAGTGATGAAAGGGTATACATGATATTTAACATATCTGATTATTAGATATCAGTTTTACAGGAATGCGAAATCGATAAGTATGTTAGTCATATTAAAGTGCTCTAGTGGACAGGAAAAATAAGATCAGTGAGATGTTAGCAAGACAATAACATCTACTGGCCGTAATGCTTGGCCGCATTAAGTCTAGAGGAAGTTTATAGACATACTTATCTACAGTTTTACATATGGTTAAGTACAACTTAACTAAATGCTTATTGTGTACTTTAAGAACATCAAATACATCTCAATCATCTTAAAATAAGACCCTGTTTCATGAATATGAAAAGTATAGAGTGTACTTTTCTTTGGATGGAGAAAGTACGGAAATGACAGATGTGCAGGTAGAAATGAGGACCACATGCTTTTAACCATAGTAGCATCCCAAATACTTGCAGTTGCACACGATGGCCCATGGATGGTGTCCTGAGTCTGATCTGTCACCTGACTGTCATGCGGCTGTAATGCGTGTGGGAGCCCGAGGGTGTGAGTTCCATGGTGCAGGCCCCATGGGGGTTTTCCAGGTGCAGCGCCCTTGGTTGGTATTTGGTTGATATACTCATTTACAAACAAGCTAAAAGGGTTAATTGAGTCTCAAACCCGTATATCATCTAGCCTTAATAACTCTAACTGATGTTCAACTGAATGTTTAATGAGCTGTAGCAATGTATGAATTCATGTACTACAATTATGCTGTGCAGAACAAAGGAAATTGCCTACGCAGCGTGCAACATATGAATACTTAAAAGGAAAGATATTAGATGTCTTCCCCGAATATTCGAAAAGAGCAGAAGATCATCTTTCTAAAGCTGTAAGTTAAAAGGATCATGGTCTTTGAATTGTGGAAATGACTAATTTGAAGAAGTTCTCTAAATTTGAATCAGCTGTTGGCTTTTACAGGTTAAGCTGAATCCATCTCTTGCAGACGCTTGGCTATGCTTAGGAAATTGTATTTGGAAAAAGGGTGATCTGCCCGCAACAAGGAACTGCTTTAACCTTGCTCTAAGCAAGGTTGTTATTTACATATATTTCTGTTTGCTTTGACGTTACTAATTCTTCGCTTAGTGAACTTCCGAGATTTCTAATTGTAATGGCTTATACAGGGTCCAAACAAAAGGATACTAAGCCAATTATCAATGCTTGAAAGACGGATGGCTCAAGGCAAGAAACAGTGCTTGTTTAAATTGGTTGTTTAATCATGTTTATCATCACCAATACTGTTTTGTTTACGATTCCTGATTTATTTCATGCATCACAATTCACAAATATTTTGTTCGCTCATTAAGCTGTTTCTTGACCTTTTATTATCCATATAGGTGCAGAGAATCAGGAGGAAATTGTTGCTGAAAGCATAAAACACGCAAAGGAAGCTATTGCCTTAGATGTCAAGGATGGAAATTCATGGTGTAAGATTTCATCTAATTATTAAAAACCCATAGATGAGTCATAACTTATATAGTTAGAATAAAAGATATAAGTTCTTGGTAGAAATGGTGGTCTGACCCTATTCTAATGACAGACAACCTCGGGAATGCTTGTCTTACGTGTTTCTTTGTGACGGGGGCATGGGATCACAGCAAATTACAGCAGTCGCTGAAAGCATACCAAAATGCAGTATGTTTGAAAAATCTTCTTATAAATCCGTTCTCTTGTGGATATCACCTAAACTAATCTTATCCCACCTTATGCTTTTCATGATGTAACAGGAGAAAGATGAAAGCATGAAGTCGAACCCAGACCTATATTTTAACTGTGCTACCGTAAGTTTCTCACTTTAGGCCATCTTCAGCAACCTTATCTCAGGCTTTTTTTGCTTTGTCCTTTATATGATTGTTTTTCCTTCTATTATACTCATATCTCTTATGTTTTTATTGACTTGAAAACTTTTTTTTTACTATGAAGGTAAATACATATCTAGAGAACTATGAGAGGGCACTCAGTGGATTTGAAGCAGCTGCATCAAAAGATCCTTGCCTTAATGCCGCAGAGGAAGTTCAGAAGATGATTAATCTTTTTGATAAGCTAGACACGTTGTTGAAGGTGATTTCTATTTCTTGATATGGATTGAACGAATGATCATATTATTTAATTTATTTAGTCTTAATCTTGATAGAGATTGATTGAAATACAACATGTTTTTATTTCACCTCCATGAATCTTTTGTTATGCATTGGTATCATGTGCACTTACCACTCCCTCAGTATAATCGTATGCTATATAAATCAGTTTGCTCTGGTATGGGCCCGAATAAATATGAAAATCAACTTATGATCATATAACTCGAGTATTTGATATCATACTATTTGTTTTCCAGGGACAAATTAAGGCTAAACGACTTGCATCCTTGACATCATCTCTCAGTGAAGTTAAATGTAAGCTACGTAATTCTATCAGTTGTAATAGACAGTCTCTTGTGTTATAACATTGTTTCATATTGGTATTTTTCTTTTTGGTTTCTAGTGAACCCGTCTTACAAGAGAGGCACCGTTGGTAATCTGTTGGACGGTCTTAACAAGACAATTGCAATAGTGGGAAAAGTACTTTTCTTCGTTAAGCATGACAATGTTACTCCCCTGTAAGTAACTCTAGTTTGATGTTCTTCTGTTAAAACCTCATATCAGGTGTGGGGTTGGAGGTGGCAAGATGGACGGGTTGGGTAATGGGTCAAAAAGGGTCGTCTTGAAATTGTCATTTTTGGTATGGGTCAAAATCGACCCTTTTTTTTCTAGCTAAACATTTTATAATGACCTGATTGAAATAAACACAACCCAAATGGTCTCATTCATAACTAAGGGGTCAAAACTACCATATTTTGTGTGGTTGTGTATATGATGTAGGGGTGGCAATTTCTGACCCGACACGAAACCCGACTTGAAACCGACACGAAAATTAACAGGTTCGGGTTGAGTCTAAAAAATTTCGGGTCAGGTTTGGGTTGACCCATCTAACCCGTTTATTAAACAGGTTAGGTTCGGGTCGGGAATAAATAAAGCGGGTCGACCCGCCAGCCCGTTTAAGATTTTTTTTNCCGCCAACCCGTTTAAGATTTTTTTTCTTAAATTAAAATTTATTTATATTTTATTATACGGGTTAAATGGGTTAAACGGGTCGACCCGCTAACTCGTTTAACCTGTTTAACTCGTGTAATGTGCCAACTTTTGTATATAAAACAGGTTAAATTGGTCAACCCGAAACCCGTTTAACTTATTCAACCCATGTAACCTATTTAACCCGCCAACCCAAATATACGGGTTAAATGGGTCAGGTTCGGGTTATGTGTAAACAGGTTAGGGTTGACATACTTGACCCGATAATTTAAATGGGTCAGGTTCGGGTTGGGGTTTTCTGACCCGCCAACCTGTCAACCCGAACCCGCCAACCCGAACCCGACCTGAATTGCCAGATGTGACTTTGAAAGTATGGTTGAATCTTGCAGGTATTATCTGGTGTGTGATTCAAATCAGATGTGTTTTGTCCTTACAGTATATGGGATAAACAATGATGCGGTAAGTCTCTTGAATCTTATTCTTCATAACATAAAGGCAAAAGTATGTTGATTTTGGAGAATCTCCGTCCATGTGAGAAACAAAAAGTAGCAATTGTTGTGTAAGAACTTGTTTTTTTAACATTAAATTGTCACTTCTTTATACAGATTAAAGAAGGAGACCAGATCACTCTGTTGGATCCAAATTCCCGTAACAATGATTTCTCATGGAACGAAAAGGTTTGTTCTTTCTCAAAATCTAAACATATTCTCATTATTCAAAAGATAAACCACCTTCTATTGTACATAAAGTAGCTGCTTTCTAATCTTTGGCGCCTTTAATGATAGTACAATTTTTGCAAATAATATCTTGCAGCACTATCAGTTTAGATCAATACGTGTGGATTTTCCGGAGCAAGTGCACGTGAATGGGAAACCCATCCCTCCTCACCATTCTGTCCGCTCATCAATTTATGCACAACATAAACCTTAAAGATCTTGTAACCTGTATCTGGCAGCGAAGAGAAAATGAAATATACTTGATAGAAGATGACATGAGATATACATGAATGCATAGGAGTGTTTAATCTTATTATTTTGCGTTTAGGGGGCAAGATTGGTTTTATTTTGTGAGGTATTGATGTACAGACACTTGTTTGTCTATAACTCGTGCGCAGTCCCATTTCAAGGATAACGATTTTGTTGCAGTGTTTTTATAGCTCGAAATGAAGTGGTTTACAGTTAGTTCTTAGTCATGATGTGCTACATTAATGATTAGTGATTTTTCTTTATTAGACCCTTTCACAAGAATGTCTTGCCCAGATTGATCAAGCATTTGAGTATTAGTTAAAAACCTGTATTTATCAAATTATCAACTCAAACATTGCACTGTCTATACATAACTACTTCATATATCCTTTTTCATTTTAGCAAGTACTTCATTTGTGCAACACTTAAAATTGTAGCATTACACACACAAAAAGGTATCAAAAGTGTTTTTTATGTATAAAGATGACAAATAGTGCAAAAAAGTGAAATAAGGGTCGAAAATGTAATTCGTGAAAGGGAAAAGTTATTAGGACTCCTTTTTACAAAGGGGACCTCTCTGTTTTTTTTTTCCTTTCTCTCTTTTTAATTTCGTTTATATCAAAAAACTAACCTGAAAGTACGGGACAGAAAATATAAAGTTTAATAAGTCAAATGATTAAAGCTGTCAGAAATACAGAATAGAAACTAACAAAAAACTATGTTATACTGAAAATAAAAAAGAAACAAAAGGCATTTTTGACCAAACCTCTTAAGTCACATCATAGAGCCATATATGCCCCTACTCACAAACCTTTTACTACTAGACCAAAATTGACCGGTTAGAGCAGGGGGTAAGTTGCCCTTCCTCCTGCGTTATATCTTAACCGGGCAACAAAAACGGGGTGCGTTAACTTACCGGGTATCAAAGACAAGAGGTGCGTTAAGTTGGGGAGGCAAGCACATAACGTGCGTTAAACCCCATTTTGTGTAAAAAAAAAAAAAAAAAAAAAAAAAAAAAAATAAAAAAAAAAAAAAAAACCCACCAAACGGGCCCTAAATATTGAGTACTTAATTTTTAATAACAAAAACCAANGTGGTAGGTGGAATAACCCATACGCGGGTTCTTCCTCAAATCCAAACGAGGGTTCGTCAACACCGATTTGGGGTAACCCAAACGAATTCAGTTTGTCGAGTCAAGAAGCTTACGCACAACATCAAGCTTTCCAATATTGGAACGAAAGTCAACAAAACAACTTAAATTCCAATTTCCAAAATCTTCAATTCTCTCAACTCTCACAACAATCCCAAACGGAAACATATGTAGTTCCGGAAACACCTACTTCTCCTCCAAAACCAAAAAGTCATGAAAAACGTAAGTCAAAAAAATCCAAAGAACCTGTACAAGCCGAGGAAGAAGATGCTGAAAAAGTGAGGGAACGTTGGACGCCAAATGAGGAAGAATTGCTTGCCAAGTGTTGGGTGGCATGTTCAGAGGATTCGAAGGTCGGGAGTTCCCAATCTAAGGATACATTATGGCAACGTATAAGAACCGAGTTCAATAGAATAAATCCAAAAGACCGCAACAAGGATATGCTACAATCTAAGTGGAAAACGTTGAACCGGGATTGCACTAAGTTCAACGCGTTTTACAAAAAGGCGCAACGCAAGGTGAAAAGTGGTGAAAGTGAAGTTGATATCCTAACACGGGCTAACCAACTATATCGTCAAGAAAACCCGCCGTTCACGAATGAAGATGCTTGGAACGTTTTGCGTAAACATTCCAAATGGAACTCGCCGGACCCGACTGATTTAACCGACGACGTCCCAAGCCAAACAAACGAGGCGTTGTTTGGTCATGATGAAATACCACGGCCTATTGGAAAAAAGCGGGCTTCGAAGAAACAAAAATCCGATGCAACAACAAGCACCGGAGGCACGGCTAGCACCGGTGGTTCCTTTTCTTCGTTCAATTTCGGGGAGATTATGCGCGAAGAGTATCGGTCAAAACGTGAAGATGCGTCCAGGGCATACCAGGCGACCGCAGAAAACCAAGCCACACAACAAAGGTTGAGGGAGCTAGAATTTTTGATGCTCGACACTACCGGCAAAGATCCACATTGGGTGGCGTTCGTTAATATGGAAAAAGATCGAATCGCCAAGAAACTTGGGTTGCCTCCTCGTCAAGAATGAATAATTATGTGATGTAGTGTTTTATTTATTTCGTAGCGTTTTTTTTTTTTTTTTTTTTTTTTTTTTTTTTGTAATGTTGTGTTTGAATTAATGTTATGTTTTAAATAAATGAAGTAGTTGTTAAAATTGAAAATAATTGAGGTGGAGGTGAGTTATGCTACTAGGGTGGAAAGTAATGAGTTAAGGTTAAAGGAAAAGGTTGATGTGGCACTGACGTGACACTGAGTTAAGTTTTAACGACGAGGCAACTTATCCCTTGCTCTTAAGAAAAGCTATAATTTGTTAACACAAAAATAAAAAATGGTTAGAAAATACTGTAGTAAAATTCAAAAATAAATAAACAATGAATTTGCATCATAAAATAAGAAAAAATACATGTTAGACTCATAAACAGGGGAGTTTGGTGGGAGTGGGGGTTGGTAGGATTAAGCTCAAAATAAAACTCACCAAACACACACATTCAAATTAAATCTTCAATCTGCTTGTTAGGTATAATACAGTTCCATTTCCACCAATTCTCTGCACCCATCATCAGGTATCTTATCATTTGGTTTTAGTTTTTATTTATTATAACTAGTTCCTGTATTTGTAGTATTAATTTGCATGCTTGTGGAAATAATTTTGATGCCATGTTTTCTTTATGTACAATTGAAAGGAAATTAGTATGTACAAAAATACTGAAATGGGTTTAGGATTTTATAAAAAATTGGCTTTTATATGGAGTGGTGGGAGCATTGGCAGATATGGGTTTTGGGATAATATGTTAATGCTAATCAGAGTTATATATTCTTAAAGTGGGCATTTCATATTGGAAGAATGCCGAAACTATACCGATTTATCTATGTGTTTCGTTTGATTTCCAAATATATATTCTGGGCGTTAGGTTTGACTATTAATGATAGAAGGCGTATATATCTCAGATATGTTTTAAAAAGGATAGCTTTTTATATGTCTGATTTGGATATCGTGTAAAATGGGTGTCTACGTTATTAGCCCCTTATTTCAGAACCACGGTTATTAGTCTTTTTACCTACAGCGAATGGAGTTTCTTACGTGGGCTCCCCATGCTTTTACAAGTATAAGTTTTAACATCTGTCATTTTGTTGGCTACATAATGGATGGTTTTTTCTATAATTTGCTCTTGCAGATAAGCTTATCAGAAGGGTTGATTGTGTGGACGTGAAAAAGGTTTTCCGTATTTAAAGAGATCTTGTTTTGTTGTATTCAAGCGTTTAAAGAATGGAGGCCAAAATAATTCAAGGCTTACATTTGACGACATGGATTAGTTCAGATAACACTGTTCCAACAATGAGCAGTTCCATGAGGTTATCTACTAGGTTTGAGAAAACGAAAAGAGTTAATATGCTTAAATGTGACCATTTTGGAGCTATAAAACCAGCAATTGGGCATAGAGCAGCGAGGCTAAAGGTTCCGTGCACTTCTCAGAACTTTCCAGGTATTTCGTCATAGTCACAGAATATGAGTCAATGTTAGAAGATATATTAGGAATTCTATAATCTATAGTGAAAATAAGAAATGCTAAAGACCTTATTAAGATTTCGGTGTCTAAATGAACATGCTTTTAGGAAGTTAAGTAGAAGAATAGCAGTTCAATTCGTGTGGGTGCTTAAGCGACACTTGTTAATTGAAAGATTGGTGATTAAAAACTATTTAATCTGACTGGCTTTAAAGAATAGCTTGAAGATATCCTAATAAGCATATAGTTTAGATTTTCTGGTCCCTTTGTTATTGTCTACCCATGCTCGTGGGCCCATTATAAATTATCGAAGAAGCTAGCTTGAGCCCAGAAACATAACCAATATCTGATGCTATTATAAATGCTCTGTTCCACTTCCTTACTATAGTTATATTATATTTGTACTTGTATCTTCATGCTTTTAAGATAGATTATATTATGCTTTAGATTTCCACGCCACCATATCAATCCTACAACCACAGCTCATACTATTTGTAGATTTTCAAACAACTTGTGTAAGCTGTGATTGTGAATTTTTCTGTTACCAATATACCTGCTAAGATAGAATTTTAGTTTTTGTAAGCTCCTTAGAACACGACACATAACATTTAAACTTAACTGCTTTCATTACTTCGGGAAGGCTATTATAAGGTTTACCTTCTTAAACATCTATGCCAGTAGACGAGTTCCAGTAATAGTATTTTAACCCTAACAGCTGTGACTTTTCCACCTTACCCCAACAGATGCACAGTGATATCTTATTAGTAAGAACAATTTCATGAAGATACATATACGGTGATATCTTATGAATGTCTAATTTTGTTAATTTAAAGGAGAGGCTATAGGTAGATTCAAGTTTTTTTTTTTTTTTTTTTTTTTTTTTTTTTTTTTTTTTTTTTTTTTTTTTTTTTTTTTTTTTTTTTTTTTTT
>LBNU01032807.1:97671-111173 GCA_014162995.1 Artemisia annua
TTTATGTATTTTACTTCTCTTTTATACGGCATCCATTGTGGTTGATTTAGCACTAAAGTATTTCCATTGTCAGGAAGTACATGCAAAAGGGTGTTAGTATCTTTATAGATGTACCTTTGGATGCATTAGCAAAAAGATTAACTGCTATTGGTACTGCTTCTCGCCCGCTTTTGCATCATGGATCTGGTGACGCTTACACACAAGTACGTATTTCTATTGCATGCTAAAATTTGAAAACAAGTTTGAAACTTTGTATGATATATATGTATGGATATTATATTTATACTTAGTTGTCATGATATGTGTAGACTTTCAAGCGACTGTGTAAGCTTTGGGAAGAAAGGAGTGAAGCTTACAGCAACGCTCAAGTGACGGTCTCTTTGGAACGTATGTATACTGTGCTTTTTACTAATCTCTCTTTAAAAGTTCCTTTTTTTCCTAGGTTTTGTTAATTTACTAGTACTTGTAATATGCTGAATATGTAACGGAAATTACACTTTGCAGGTATTGCGTCAAAGTTGGGGCATGAAGATGTATGTAGCGTTAATCCAACTCAAATCGCCATTGAGGTCTCCCTCCCCTCTCTCTCACACACGCATACATAATTAATAATATACATATACAGTAAACCCGCAGCAATACTACATAAATAGGCAACTAGACTCCAAGGAATGCTAACAAAAAGCATTCTCAGGTGTAAATCATATACCTTAAAGTCGCTTTAAGTTTTATGGAGCTCCATAAGAATTGTTTGGCTCTCTGCTTCTATGAAAAGAAGATGATTAAAAAAAAAAAAAAAAAAAAAAATGTTAGGCTTTTACTGAATAATGTGTAAATTAAATTTAAATTTCTCAGTTTGCATTGTGAAATTAAATTGATGTTTGTGGTCGACACTTGATGTTTTCCTGTTTGGAAGAACAATTTACACATTTAGCCTGAACTATATGTTAGGTCTAACATTGCAGTTATCATTAGGAAGGAGAGAGTGATCTATTAGGTAAAATAATACCAAAATATAGAACATAAAAAGTGCTATGGCATCATAAAGAAATACAAACATGTGGCATATACGAGGATCTTGTTCTGTCCATCTATCCTCCCAATACTAATGTTGTTGTAAACAAATCGTGCAAAATCTTATATGCATCTGTGATACATGTTTATATATTCTTGTTGCAAGAACTTCACATATTTCTCATGTTAAGTTCATTACATGTATTTGGCAGGCGCTCATCCAAATCGAAGAGTACTTGAAGAAAGAATGACGATTTTTGGTCGACTTACATCTGTTGTACAAGTAGCCTGCTAAATACAGGATGGGTAAATGCAGATGCTCATAACTGTACACATATATGTTGAAAATTATAGGAATTCCTGAGAACACGTTTGGAGCTTGCACTGCACATTGTATTGTAGTTGAGTTATAGATTTTTAGGGTGTGTTTAGTACCATTTGTGGAATGCTACAAGACTACAATCTTTTCGGTTTTGTTGCTATTTGAAGTATACAACACCCTGGCACAATTGAAGTGTATAATTATGAGGGACCATTTCAAACATTGTGCTACTGTACTTGTTCACATAATTGTTACGTTATAAACACTTGATTTCACGTGATTGTTACGATGTAAAATGGGACAAGAGTTGGCAGAAAATAGTGAAACCCACACAAGGAGCCGATATCAGTCACTCTTAGATCTTGACAAGTATGCTTCTGTCAGTATCATATACTGTTTTCATCCAGTATAGCTATATTTATGCAACCTCCTGGGCAACCAATTGCCAACAGTACAAAATCAAATATGCCCAATGAAATACAAAACAGGAACTTGCAAATGGAAGCCCGTTTAAACATGCCCAAATACAGCATTCCTTTAAGGGGCATGAACTACAAAAACTACATTTGCATTACTTTTTATGCAAGTATATTGGGGCAAACATTAAACAAATAGGCCTGCGATTACTTTGCTTCCCCAACATTCACATAGCCAAACCATGGATCGTCAACTGCTGAGTGTGCGATTTCGCAAGATAAAATTAGGAAAGGATATTTTGTATTTGATATGATAGAAGTAGACTAAACAGTAGGTGATTAGTTATACAAGCTTGGTGCAAAATAAACCTAAAACACAAGTGAAGCTCAGATGAGTGAACAAGTGTAAAGAATTGACCTTAGCTATAGAGATGTGTTGCACTGTGAGTTCGTGTTGTTCGTGTTCAACGTAAAAAGTATAGTGTCAAGCACAAATGGACCCAAAAAATAAAGTTATTTTATCAGACAAGAAGGATAGCAATCAGGCCCATAAAAGTTGAAATGGTCTAGACCTTGGTTACACTAAAATACATCCAAACTACAAAAATGGGTCACTGCAGACACCATTGTGCTTTACCGACATGGCTTCTGTCATGTTCCGTTTGCTGCACCATCCTGCATTTTTTATTTTTTTGGGCAACACTTCTATAACTGCTTCAGCAAAGTAGAAGAAAAATGATAAAATATTGGGCCAAGATCCTTATGTCAATTAGACTATATGTTGATTGAAAAAGGATCCAAGATAAAAACTGAAAAAGCAAGAAAACTACATGTACTGCTGGTGATTCAAGCCTGCACAGTACAAAATACAATGTTAAAACTTAAAAAACCAAGGTTGACTCTCCCAAGAGTGATATTGAGAAGAATTGCAGCAACCCAATGCAACCACCCATTGGAAAGATTTAAGCTTGATTGAAGACGCCACTCTAGACCAACATTTGTAATTGTCGTTAAATATGACTTCGTTCCTTGCTAACCATATATGCCAAACTGCCGAAGAACCAATAGGCCTCCAAAACTTGTGAAATGTCGGCCACATCCCTTTGTTCCACTCAATCAGAAAAGAGTTGAAAGTAGCAGGAAGAACCATTGAATAAACAACCCCATAAGCAAATGACCATGAACAATGAAGAAGTAAATGGTCTATAGATTCATCCTCTAAACAACACCAAGAACAAGTAATATTGGCCTCGCCTAGGATTATGTGATGACGCCTCAACACATCTTTGACAGGAATCTTACCTTGACACGCTAACCATAAAAAAGCTTGAATTTTTATGGAATACCCTTTTGCCACATGAAGGAAACCCATTTGTCAGCAACCTGAGATTGATGACTGCATAAAACTTCATATGCTGTCTTCATAGGCATCCAAAAAATTGAATCAACAAGCACAGGATCAAATTCAGATTGGGAAACTACAAACATCAACTCATGAGACAGCAACTCTCTTGAGAAATTAATGGACCATGACAGATTCGTCGAGTTGTCAATCTTAACAAATGCAGCCACTTGCACCATCCTGCATAACTCAATGAACAACATGCACAATGATCTCTAAACAACCAATACATGATTATATTACCAAATGCTACAAGCTCCAAAAATAACTTCATTTGCTATGAATATTCAATTAGTAAGGTATCACTATATCTTCACATACACATTCTTGATGTCAAAAACCAAAACTTCATCAAACGAAATAGAACATTATTGTATAAACAACGCATAATCTCTTTACTATATGTTACAATAACAAAGAAAGCCTTTCGCCAAAAAAATGCAAACTTAGCTATAATGTTACACGTAAGAAAGACCATCATACTAAAAAGCTACAATCTCTTATCACCTAACCTAAGCCTGGCATCAATCAACCTTGCAGTAAACTCACCATCACTAACCTTAAGCATCTCCCACAACGGCACACTAACCCCATGATCAACCAACAACCTATGCCTCCTCATAATCTTCCCTTCCAAACTATACGAAAAATACTGCGGAAACCTCTTCAAATCACACAAATCCCCCTTCATCTCATTCAAAAAATACTCAAATTTCGGCTTAAAATTATTCTCAATACTAAACGTCAACAACCCCGGCGACCTCAACACCATATTAACCACATCATCGTACTCAAACCCCAACCCCATCAAATACTCCAATTTCGGCATCAAAGTCCCTTCAACGCTGGAAACCAACAAAACAGTCGTCTGCGAAGTAATCCTATTACAACCCACAAACCCCAAATTCCTTAAAAACAACAATGTGGGTTTCAACTGATGTTCCACATTACATATCAACAACCTAGGACACCTAATAATCGACTTCCGAATATCGAAAAACTCTAACCCCACATCATATAACAAAAAACCAAAAACTGGGTATAAGTCTAAATGTGGGTCACATGTTAATAACTGCGGATACATATCGAATATACGACCGAATTCGGAGCGTAAAATACCCATTGAAGATAAACAATTCTCTACTGACTTAAGGGTTTGGAGTGAAGTTGACCTGAAATTAGGGTTTTTGATTAGGGCTTTTGTAGGGTTTATCTTTAGGGATTTTAGGTATAGAATCTTTTCTCTGAAAAGTAGGCCTGAGTCTGTGGTGGTGGGTGTAAAGATGCCATTTTTAGGGTTTAAGGAGGGTTTTTTTTTAAGGGGTTTGTTTGAAGGGTTTTGTGAAGCTTGTGGGATTTGGGTGAATCTAGTTATCATTTGATGGTTGTTTTGTTGGATTGCATATGTGTTTTGTGTGTTTACAGTGAAATGTTTGTGTCAAAGAATGAAGAACAGGGACAGGATAACGTTTGTGAAGTCTTTTTATAGATGATGGTGCATTTTGTAATTATTACTATAAAAAATCCCGTATCAAAATGTTTTTCATATTTTTAACATCAAAATCAAAGATAATCATATTTATCCAATATAAATATCAAAATATCATTTTATATATTTTACTCAAGTCACAAATTAATAATAACACCGCCGCGTTGCGGCGGGTTCCTTTAATTTCAAATAATTTGCGTTCACTTTGCAGATTCGTTTGGATAGTCCATGTTTTGTTGGGTTGCAGGCTTTTTTTTTTTNNNACTTTTTATTGGTCAATCATATTGCTCGATTTCGCCTACGTGTCAAAATTGAGCTTTCCTATTGGTCCAATTTTTTATAGATTAAACTTTTAAATAGGATAACATGAGTTCTTATTTATATTTAACGTTAATAGTAAAAAGATATTTTAATAGATGAAAGTTATAAAATAATATCTTATTATAAAGTATTTAACCGTATATTAAACTATTCGTACATTATAAAATTTTGTAAGTTTAGTCAACCAATATTAATACTCATGTAAGTTGTTAAACAAATTTCATATTTAAAGTTAAAGGGGTTATTTGTTTTATTATCAAAGTTATCAAACAAACATGGACGATTTATAATTTTACACTTAACTCTATATAATATATTTAAAATTAAAATTCAACCACTAATGTTTTATTAATTACCTCCTCTTTTTTTAAGTTTTTATTTTCATAAATTTGACACCTATATTTTTATGTGTTTTTTTTCCTCAATCAAATTCTCCACCAAATTTATTAAAGTTTGACCAAATCAATTCAATTTTGACTTTTTATTGGCCAATCATATTGCTCGATTTCGCCTATGTGTCAAAATCGAGGATTCCTATTGGTCCAATTTTTTTTCCACTAAGATTGTTTTGTCAAAAAAACTCCGAAATGATGTAATTCTTTTATTATATAAAAGATGTGAAATTCACCTTTTTAAAATTAACATAAAAAATAAATCTAACACCATGTATAATGTTCAAGACATTTACAAGTAATGATACAATGTAATTAACTCAATTATCCATATTAAATCAAATGTAAAATAATATAAGGAATTGATTAAGAAAACCCGTAAGGTTGTTTTTGATAATCAAAATTACGCATAATTGCACGTACGAAATGTTGGTTGAATATAATGAAATTTAAAAAAGTGAACGATTATTACTGAAGTTACAACCTGCTAATACATTAAAATTAAATTTTATTGATAGTTCTTAGGCTCTTATTATCATTTTTCAAGAATATATTTGATAATGTTAAGGATTAACCGTATTTTTAAACTTGAGGTAGGTCTAAATGTACAATTGACCTGCTATATATTACGAGTATTTGTCATGCAACAATTTTCAGCCACGTTTTCCACAACTTTAGAATCGTTCTCTTGATTTAAGCTTTATAAAAAAGTGTAGAACTTTCTGTATAGACATCTACATGTTAATATGTTATATAGTAGATTTTTGTGTAAAAATGTAGATATTGTTGGTTGATGTTTGTAGATATACAATCTCAATCGTTGATGCGAAGACGTGTTAGTAAATATATATTGATCTTAATTTTCATGACAAAATTGATATGTAAAGATGAAATAGTAAAGTGATCGTTATGCCACAAATTTGTTTCTTATTTCATTTTTATTTATTACTTCAACAATTATTAAACTTTTTTGAAAAGGCAAAAGTTATTATAAAAACTAGACGAGTACCCGTGCATAGCAACGGGATTTTATAGCGACATATAGTTATAGTTATATTTTGGTTACACAGTATATTTTAGTTAAGTAACTCATAAGTCTCAATCAGTTTGTGCTTATAAATGCTTAAGAGTTATAAAAAGCTTTCATAAATGTATGTGACAAACAAAACTTATTTTATAAGCTATCATATTTTAAAAGCTTAAGCCCTTATAAGCCATTATAAACCCTGCGCCAAATACATCCTTAAATAATATTTGCACAAAACTTGAATATCAAGAAATGTTACAATGAGAACATAACAACAAATATATACAATAATAGTTTTGTATCGAATGTTATCTTTGGCAACTTTGGTCGACCGATTATGGCACTTGATTTAACTATTAATGTAAACTAAATAGAATGAAGGTTCATAATTATAGGTTAAATCAATAAAAGCACTTACAATCTCCAAAATGAGAATTAGATCAAAACAATGTACTGTAATAAATAATTCAAAACAATGACTTCATATTATATCACTTCTGACAAAACTAAATAGGCAAAGCAGAACAAAAATAAAATCTATACAAAGAGTAATTAACCAATATATAGAACCCTAAATCCCACTTCATCAATTAGTCTTGGATGCATCAGGAACAACAAAAACACTATCATCAGCAGCCCCACGAGGCGGCGAAAACCCTAAAAACTTTTACAAATTCGTCCTAATACTAATCGAACACAAAAAATACANCAAAGCGATCCTAACTCTTCTCACAAACCCTAAAACTACGATTACTTACTCTCACGCCGGAGGATAATCGGGGGAGACAATCCCTCGATAAGCCTAACGGTGTTTGTTTCTTTCTTAGTGCGCAGGTCTCAAGCAATTGATACGAAGGAAGGAACCCAAACAAGGAACGCCCAACTTTTGTATCAACAGTGTAAAAATGTAGATATTGTTGGTTGATGTTTGTAGATATACAATCTCAATCGTTGATGCGAAGACGTGTTAGTAAATATATATTGATCTTAATTTTCATGACAAAATTGATATGTAAAGATGAAATAGTAAAGTGATCGTTATGCCACAAATTTGTTTCTTATTTCATTTTTATTTATTACTTCAACAATTATTAAACTTTTTTGAAAAGGCAAAAGTTATTATAAAAACTAGACGAGTACCCGTGCATAGCAACGGGATTTTATAGCGACATATAGTTATAGTTATATTTTGGTTACACAGTATATTTTAGTTAAGTAATTTAACTAATTATAAACCCTCATAAGTCTGTTTCAATCAGTTTGTGCTTATAAATGCTTAGGAGTTATAAAAAGCTTTCATAAATGTATGTGACAAACAAAACTTATTTTATAAGCTATCATATTTTAAAAGCTTAAGCCCTTATAAGCCATTATAAACCCTTCGCCAAATACATCCTTAAATAATATTTGCACAAAACTTGAATATCAAGAAATGTTACAATGAGAACATAACAACAAATATATACAATAATAGTTTTGTATCGAATGTTATCTTTGGCAACTTTGGTCGACCGATTATGGCACTTGATTTAACTATTAATGTAAACTAAATAGAATGAAGGTTCATAATTATAGGTTAAATCAATAAAAGCACTTACAATCTCCAAAATGAGAATTAGATCAAAACAATGTACTGTAATAAATAATTCAAAACAATGACTTCATATTATATCACTTCTGACAAAACTAAATAGGCAAAGCAGAACAAAAATAAAATCTATACAAAGAGTAATTAACCAATATATAGAACCCTAAATCCCACTTCATCAATTAGTCTTGGATGCATCAGGAACAACAAAAAGACTATCATCAGCAGCCCCACGAGGCGGCGAAAACCCTAAAAACTTTTGCAAATTCGTCCTAATACTAATCGAACACAAAAAATACAAAAACGCCACAGAACAATCCGTATAATGATCACCTCTCAACCCTCTATGACTCATCTTCTGAACAATCTTAAATGGAACAAACGGGAACTAAGCAATAACTCTCCCTTAATACAAACTATTCATCAAACCAAACACAATAAACAAAACTAACAAAACAACCACGCCAGATTTAAATTTAAACAAAGAAAAATCTCTAGTAGACTCTTTTAATGTTGTTTCAAACGATTTATTTTCTTTGTTTTGTTTTTCTTGGTTACCATGATGTCTGTTTTCATGGTTTCTAGTTTTTTGGACGCTTTGTCTATTGCGGTTTTGAGGGATTTGTAGGACGTGCGACGATAGATCAAGAGCCATGAGATCGCTTCACCGACGACAACAGTTAGGAAGGCTGTCTGAGTATTTGAAGGTGGTGAGAAATTGTGGTGACATTAGTGAGGATGTTGTGATGTTTTGTGTTTGCATGAGAGTATATATGGGATGTGAGTTGTGAATAGTTTGTGTTGTAATGAGAGTGTGATTGGTTTGTTTATTGTTAACATCAAAGTTTGAGATTGTTTTGATTTAATCGACTAAAATTATGGGGTTGATGATCATCAACATACTTTTATTTAACACAAAGTTGAAAATCAAAATGAGAATTATAGCGTTTATATAATAGAAAAATAAGATAATGTTTTGGAAAGTATTTAATCACAGATGAGAAAGTTAACTTGTGTGTATACAAAAACTTTTTGAATAATTCAACTTACCATACGCATAGATTTAAAAATTCAAGTATTAGGTGTGTATGTTTAATTAACATTCCCTTTATACGAAGCAAGTTGTTGTGACCCATTCGTTTGAGTTTACAGCCATAGTTTCCTTTATTAGCCACGCATTAAAAGTTTATAGCCATTCGTTTTCCACAAGTCAGACTTACCGAAATTAAGTTTTCAACATCAACATTTAAACCAAGCTTGACTTTCAACATTCAACAATTCCACTTGACCATATACTCTTTAAATTAAGATTAGTTTCCTTAATTCGTTTACAGGATGATGATAAGAAGCAATATTAGTTCCTTAATTAGAAAATTCCGTATGTCAAGGTGTATTTTCAAACGCAAGCAATAAGGGCATTGACCAATTCAATTTTACAAGGGCATTATGGGCATTGACCAAAAATTCAGTTTTCACTTTTCACATTTGACTGTTTTTCCATTATAAGCAGTTAAGATATGAAAAACTATACAAAATAAGTAAATAACTAAGGAGGATTGAGACCTTTCAAACAAACATGACTGCTCGAATGAAAACAACATCCAACTAAACATCTAAACACAATTAAAATGAAACTGTGAAGTGATGTTGAAAGCTAAATGACGCCATGGAAGAGACGAAGACGATAATATCAGAATCATCAGTTGAGATCTCTAGAGAAAAGCATAATGAATTTGTAGATAACCCCATTTAAACTTGAAGAAGAAACCAAAGCCAAATATTTCAACTTGATTAAATGTTGTCAGGAAGTTAGTGTTACAATAAACCAAAAGAGGATGATTAAAAACATAAATCACTTAAACTAAAAGTTCAAAACAAGTATCTTGGATAAATCTCACCCTCTAAATAAATACAGTTCAAGAAAATGACACATAAAAACACAATGAATTAAGATGAGATATAAGTCTTAAATCCTTATTCAAATCTAATTTCACTTACAAAGAACCTCAAATAACTCACATATATAGCTGTACAAAGGAACATAAATCATGCCTTCGAACAACCTTTGACACATATCATGGATGAAATCAAAACCAAAATCCGGATGGTCATATTATCTAGTGACGGCACGATAGCAAAAGTGATGAAATCTAAACTGCGATGATTTCCTTATCGAAGATGAATTTTGTCGAAACAAATGTAGATCCACAAACCAAGCCTATCAACTCCTATTGAGTGAGTGAACGAGTTATCGTTTGTTTGCTTTTAATCGAATTGTGAAAACGTCGATGAATATGTGTGTACCTTAACGGTGGTGATAGGTGGTCTTTACCAGAGAGTAGATGAAAAATAGTGACAACTAGTGGGCTCAGCCACGCTTTCCAATTCCAAGATACTTTAAGCGATCAATCATCCTTGACAATAATAATAATTGGTCGCATAATGGTAAATTTTCTGGCAGACGCGGGATGGGGCGTGCGATGGAATTCGAGAGCAAGAAAACCAATGTACATGCAAAAAGAATGCATGAGGTTTGTGAGATTTTTTTTTCTTATAGTAAATTTTATTAAGAAAGTGCCAAAAAACAGGAAAGTTTGGACAAACCAAGAACAGACTACAAGATACAAAAATGAACTGATAATATAATCCAGTTAGCAAGAACATAAGTACTTCTGAATCCATGAGTCACACTGAAACCAATCAATGTGCACTCAATCCATCACAATACTCAAGCCCTCACTAGCAAATTGTATATCAGGAAATACATAGTCTATAACATAACAAACAAACCAATACTAAAAACAATGACCATGAAGCTAATATCCTGTAACAGCAACAACTCCCAGCAAAACTGCAACATCAACTCCAGCACATCACTTCAAACATCCTATGATAGAAACATCTCCCAGAAAAATTCAACTTCTACTTCAGTACAGCACTTGAAAATGATAGAAGCAGCATCCAAATAACTCCCATAATAAGCAGATGAGATAATCATCAACCTATACAAAGTAGATCAGCACTACAGGAAAACCTTGAATCATATCAGCAACAGTAAACAAGAAGAATTGTCTCCTTAAAAAACCTTCTCTAAGTAAAACCCAAAGGGCAAAACCTTAGAAGAGGCAAAAGAGCACAACTTCTACTATAATATTAATAATCACAATCACAAAGGGCAGTAATATTGCATGATAATCACTATTGACCCAGATCCCAATACAGATAATTGCATAACCCATCACCTTCAAAAACAGTTTGTGAGAATTTTTACTTTTGAAGGTTTTTCTTGTTGTTTCAAATATAACGGGTTTAATAATTAATTTGTTACATTAATAAACTTAGAGGTATATTAAAATATAAAGTTTAATGTGTTTATAAGTAATCAAGTTTGAGATCTGTTCTAATTTAGTCACTCAAACTTTATATTAATCACAAAAACCATCAAAGTTTCAAAACTGTTTTATTCTTGTGCAACTTTCTAAAATTGGTGTGCTTAAAGTATCCAGATATGCATTAACATGGTGTACATTAATTTTAAACACCACTCTCTGAATTTAACTACTTCCAACCAACTTTATATACAACCCTTAATGCACGACTAAACATAAACAATAACCACAAAATAATAACCAAGTTTGAAAGTGTTCCGTTCAGGTCACTCTAATATAAAAAAATACACAAGAATGAAATAGTTTTAAAAATTTGATGGTTTTTATGATTGATATAAAATTTGAGTAACCAAATTAAAACAGATCTCAAACTTGGTTACATGATTTTCACCCTATTATTATTAAACATTTAAAGGTGGCAAAATGTGAAATTTAGTAAGTTCGAATGATATTATGCAATACTAGAAAACTTGAGGGTTTTTTTTTTTTTTTTTTTTTTTTTTTTTTTTTTTTTTTTTTTTTTTTTTTTTTTTTTGGAAATCACCACTGCTCATCTACATCGGAATACAATTAGCAAATGTTATTGTAGTAATGTCCAACTACAATAAAATAATGGAGTGTTTTGTTGAATGGATCAATATTTACTTTTGTTTTTTTACGGGTGTTTAGTTTATATGAGGTGTGAAGGCTCGCGTTTCGCGACGGGACTTTTAAATACAAACTTTATTGATATCCGCTGCGAGCCACTGCGGAGCGTGAGAACCTAACTTTGTAACGGATCGATAATCCCAAGGACTATGTTTGTTGTTTTATTTTATTTAGTGTTGTTATGGAAATTGTCTTTATGTTAGCGTTTTGTTGCAAAGTTAGTCATGAAGAACTGACTTTGCAACAGACTTGTTACATGAAGGGCTAATTACGTAAAATCGTTGTTGGTTTTTTTTAGTATTAAAAAGAAATTTTAAAATATTGAAGACAACGGCCGTTAACTAACGCACGCTAGTTACTGTTCATTAGACCCATTCTTGACACTCATTAGGTTGCAGTAGCAAAAATAGGATTGCACCCTAACAATCCTGCTAAATGTATCTTGGGAGTAATGTGTATAGGTAGAGGATCAAAAAAAATTGAGCCCACTTAAAAGTCTAGTAAATGACAAGCTTGCGACACCTGTCTTCTTTTTTCCATTTTATACCGTGGCATTTTCCTGAACCAACTACTTAGCTTCATTTTTCTTTCCATTCTTCGATTTCTCCTATTTTTAGTTGATATATAACCGATTTTTGTTTAATTATTACTCATGCATTCAATTTTACATTTTTATCGTTGATTAATTTGTTCATAAAATTAGGGGTTTTTTTCTAGGTAATTGTTAAATTTTCAATTTTAATCGTCAAATCGGTTATTCGTTGTTCAAATTGGGTTCGTTGTTAGGGTTTTTAATCGTTAAATCGGTTAACTGGTTGTTCAAATCGGTTACAAAGTTAGGCTTTTAATGGCGATTGATGATGTATTTAATCAAAAGGTATTTTGATAATTTTTTTCATATTATATTTTTATCGAGTTCTTTTTTTGTTATATTGATTAAGGAAACCATCAAAATTATGCATAATTGCATGTACGAAAAGTTAGTTGAATATAGCCAAAATCAAAAAGGTAAAAGGTTATTACTAAGTTACAACCTGTTAATGCATAAAATTAAATTATATTGACACCTCTTAAGCTCTTATTATCATTTTCCAAGAATTTATTTGATAATGTCAAGGATTTAAGATCAACGTACTTTTAAACTTGAGGCGGGTCTAAATCTAAATGTACAATTGACAATTTGACATGCTATGTATTATTTGTCATGCAATAATCTTTAGCCACGCTTTCCACAACTTTAGAATCATCCTCTCGGTTTCAGCATATAAAAAAGTGTAGAACTTTATGTATAGACATCTAAGGGCATTTGATTTGTTAAGGGTTTTGATATGGATTTGGATATGATTTAGATTTGGATTTTGTGTAAGNTTTACGAATCACATATGATTCTTACGAATCATATATGATTTGTAAAAATCATATATGATTCGTAAAAAATCATATATGATTCGTAAGAATCATATATGATTTGATTTTAACGAATCACATATGATT
>LBNU01032807.1:111780-124809 GCA_014162995.1 Artemisia annua
ACATATTTATTGTTTATGTGGTTCATAAAGAATTAGGGTTTCGTGTTAATTTAGGGATTTTTCTGAAATGGTTCATAAGAATTAGGGTTTCGTTTAAATTTTAGGGTTCTTATGAAATTAGGCCTGTTTGGGATTTCGATTTTGTTTAGATTAAAAAATGAGCCGTGTAACATTATGGGTCAAACAGGTAGTGTGTGGGTGACACACTAGGTTGAACACGGTCTGTGTTTGGATCATAAATCACAGGTTTGATGTTAGTTAGATAACATATTTATTGTTTATGTGGTTCATAAAGAATTAGGGTTTCATGTTAATTTAGGGATTTTTCTGAAATGGTTCATAAGAATTAGGGTTTTGTTTAAATTTTAGGGTTCTTATGAAATTAGGCCTGTTTGGGATTTCGATTTTGTTTAGGTTAAAAAATGAGCCGTGTAAAATTACGGGTCAAACAGGCAGTGTGTGGGTGACACACTAGGTTGAACACGGTCTGTGTTTGGATCAATCACAATGACAGGTATAGGAACGCCAACCATTGAAAATTCTCTTTATCACAACCATTTCCTATAAATGTTGAGTGGATTTATCGTCGAGATTGATTATTAGTGCTGAACATTTGGTTACTACTAGAATCAGCTTTTTGTTAATCAGTGAGCTGTGTAGACGGCTAATAAATAGTTGAAATTGCAATTGCAGAATAAATGAAAATGAGTTGTTAGAGCAGAAAGTAGCCGAATCCTAAGGTGCATAGCGCGGTTATCATCGATATTGATTATCAGTGAGTTGAACATTCGGTTAGGACTAGACAGCTATTTGTTGATCAATGAGCTGTGTAGGTGTGTTAAAAATTTCAGTCTCACAACGAATGCCTGAAAATGTAGAATATATCAGTAGGGTCTGCGATTGTTTTAGAAATCCTGCTGCCTGAGATATATCCGAAATATGCATTCTCAGGATTTACTGAATGTTAGTTTCCCTGAAACCAAACCATAGGTCTTTACTTTGATATTCTGAAATTGAGCTGACAGACAAAGTAAATCTTACTTTTTTTGTTGTACAACTTATCTGTGGTTCATTTAACTGCAGGGCGATGATGAGTCAGAAACCGAAGACTGTAACTTTGTGTGCTTCAAAGATGGAGATGAAAGGTCAGAACAATGGTCAATTCACAAACACACATCCTCTAGCAGGAACAACAAACAAAAAGAGGGGTGACTTTTTGATGGTTTTACCTCATTATTATTGATGTCGCTAGAATTTACAGCAACTACTTCAAATATTTTTTCACTTCTTCCTAAATTACTTTGTACCTCAGTTTAATGCAGCATTTCTTGCTCACTTTTTAGCTTAAATTGCATTCACTCTATCATGTTTACTATTTCTACACGCAACTACGTGTGCATTTGATGAACATTTTTGACGCGTATACGTAATGGTCTAATGGTGCAGCAAGTTAATGGTCGTCTATGGTTGTATATTGTCCACTGTACCCTTCTTGCCACATCTCTTCTTAATGAAATATATTGCAATTTGTGTTCTATCTCTGTTCTTTTTAGGTGAGCCCGCGCGTTGCTGCGAGGCAGCCGTGTTTATGTTTATTAAAGTTATGTTAATGTTTTGTGTCGGCTTCATAGTCAAGATGGAAAATTGGGCTGCCATGTCCATTATTAAGTATGCGTACATAACAGTTTTGTAGCCAAAGAGTGTGGAACGTCGTTTCATATAACTGAGCATAAGCAATTGGACCAATAACAATTAACTTGGTAGGAGCAACATTCCTATTGCCATACAACATATTCTTGCCATAGATGTTATGCAAAAAAGAACAGAAGATAGAACTTTAGTAATTTGCAAACCATCGACTTTCCAAAACTCTATGTAAGATTTTTATTTAAGCTTTTTATTTGTTAGAAAGTATAAATAGCAAAAAAACAAACACAAATAATTTAAGAATAAATAAATTTTAAAAAGCATATGTCAGAAGTGGGATTTGAACCCACGCCCTCTCTCGAAGACCAGAACTTGAGTCTGGCGCCTTAGACCACTCGGCCATCCTGACCGACTGTAATTTTAATATGTTTAATTTTATATTACCTGCAACCTTCCATTTGAATTCCCTGCGGCACTGCATGAACCTATTAACAATTTAAAGTACAAGCAAAACTCTTTATTGCACACAAAAATACACATACTGGTTCGTGTCATGGTGTAGAACCTGCCTCAGTGTCACATTTCATCTTCTTGTTACGCTGAATCTCTCCATAAAAGTAGGAAACTAAGCCCCAAATGTAAGAGAAACAAAACACCTAGAGATTCCGTCACAGGCAGCAAAGTAGTAACCATTATTCCCAAAAACAATGAGCCGCAGGAAATGACACCAATTGCTCCCAAAAAGAAGAATTGCGCCCAAGAAGTGCGCTCACTGCCAGAATAACGTAATATGCACTTCACCGAGCTCAAATTCCCTTGCTTCGTCAGGAATCGCCTAAATAAGATGGGTAAAAAATTGATCAACACAACTTATTCTATCCTAAACAAAATATTTTTGAATAACATAACTTTCTAAATTATATTTGACGCACTGATTACAAAACTAAACCCGATAATACGTAACCTTATCTTTGGTGATTCTTGACATAATGAGGAAAGTCTCTTTAAACGATAATGATCCTCCCCATCTTGGCACCATCCCTTGTACAATATAGTATACGACCTCTAATCAATGCTAGTGTCATAACTCTATGTCAATTATAAAATTAAGAATCACATATGATTCTACCAAAATCACATGTGATTCTACATGAATCACATTTGATTTTCTTCTTTGTTACAAAAAACCAGATAAAACAGAAACAGAAAAACACTTCTTTGTTATTTAAGTGCTTATCTGCTTATTAACAACTTCTTATCATGTTACCCCAAACATCCCTTGCGTGAACAAACTATCCTAATAATTTAATACCAAGCGTGCCTAACCATCAACATGTTGCTTAATTGAACTCAACATATTATCATTCAATTCTTATATAAGACAAAAGTATAGCAAAATCTATTAATAAAAGAAAAGAAAAAGAATTACAACATATATAAGCTTAATAATAAATTGAGACCACTCACTGAATATGTTTTGTTCAGCGGCGGTTTTAAAGGGCTGGTTGTATGTGACGGCAGTGGTAGTTGTTTGAGCGAAGGTGGCTAGTGACTCTCGTTGTTAGGGTTTGGTGATGGATTTGATTCCAGTGGTAACGTGGAGAGCCGTCGGTGACCGATGGTGGTGTAAATGACGGTTGCTGGTGTTATAAGGGTTAGGGTTCGATATGGTGGTTTGGTGGTGGTTAGTGTGTGAAAGTAGTGTGTGTTTAACCGGAGAAAAAAGTGAATGGGATCTGTGTGTGTAACCAACCCATGAATTGAGTTAGATAGTGTAATTACCAAAATGTCCTTCAGTAAATAATTAAATTAAAATGGAAATTAATCTTAGCCATTGGATTGAAATTGAATGGGTGGCTGAGATCACATTTTGAGATCTATGACAATTTTTGGATCTATACGGAACTTTTGCCTACTTAATAATGGACATGGCAGCCCAATTTTCCATCTTGACTATGAAGCCGACACAAAACATTAACATAACTTTAATAAACATAAACACGGCTGCCCCGCAGTAACGCGCGGGCTCACCTGCTCGTTAGGGTTATTGGATTACGATGCAATTGTGTTTTAATAAACAAACATTATGGAACAAGAAACTAAAAAGGAAGCATCATTCTTACAAATTTGCAAACCATCGTCTTTCCAAAACTCTATGTAAGCTTTTTATTTTTTTTGAACGAAATGTAAGCTTTTTATTTGTTAGAAAGTATAAATAGTAAAAAACAAACACAAATAATTTTTAAAAAGTATATGTCAGAAGTGGGATTTGAACCCACGCCCTCTCTCGAAGACCAGAACTTGAGTCTGGCGCCTTAGACCACTCGGCCATCCTGACCGACTGTAATTTTAATATGTTTAATTGTATATTACCTGCAACCTTCCATTTGAATTCCCTGCAGCACTGCATGAACCTATTAACAATTAAAAGTACAAGCAAAACTCTTTATTGCACACAAAAATACACATACTGGTTCGTGTCATGGTGTAGAACCTGCCTCAGTGTCACATTTCATCTTCTTGTTACGCTGAATCTCTCCATAAAAGTAGGAAATAAGCCCCAAATGTAAGAGAAACAAAACACCTAGAGATTCCGTCACAGGCAGCAAAGTAGTAACCATTATTCCCAAAAACAATGAGCCGCAGGAAATGACACCAATTGCTCCCAAAAAGAAGAATTGCGCCCAAGAAGTGCGCTCACTGCCAGAATAACGTAATATGCACTTCACCGAGCTCAAATTCCCTTGCTTCGTCAGGAATCGCCTAAATAAGATGGGTAAAAAACTGATCAACACAACTTATTCTATCTATGAGTTAACAAAGAAAATAGCTTAAAAGGGAACATTCTGAAATTATTATATAAGTTGAAAGTTGTTCGTAATATACTTTTTATCAAGGTTGCAAAAATCGTGAATCGGTAGCCGGGGGGTCGACCCCCTGTAGCTTGTAATCGGTCTAGGCGGGATTAATCGGTGATTAATCGGTTTGGCATTTTCGACAAGTTTTCTGTATTTCCGACAAGTTTTAGGTATTTCCGACAAATTTTAGGTATTACTGGCAAGATTTTTCTTAAAAAACATCTTGAAATAGATATAAACAACAAGTATAACTTATTAAACCATTTTAAGGTGAGTTTTGAAAATTTCTAGCAAGGTTTGAAGGTTTCGGACAAGCTTGACCACCGTTGACCGTCATTAACCGTCGTTGACCATGGTTGACCGAGTTGTTAGACCGATTTACAAAAATCGGCAAGGTTAGTGACCTTATAGCACCTAATCGGCGATTAATCGGCCTTGTAGGCCTTGTTTTGCAACACTGCTTTTTATGATACATCCTAAACAAAATATTTTTGAATAACATAACTTTCTAAATTATATTTGACGCACTGATTACAAAACTAAACCCGATAATGTTTGTGCACGATATATTTTGGGTCAACCCAGTTTGACACGGCTGTTGGCAGGATCTACCTTGGATGAAATGGGTCGACCATCGCCAACGTGTAACTTACAAGCACAAAACATTCAAAAATCAGTTTATTTTAGACGTTTTATTATAACTATATTTATTGATTATTATTTGATGCACTAATAACTTATGAATATTGAAAATTTGAGCTAGATGTGTTTCGGGTAGAACTAACCCAACCCGTTTGACTTTTGACCCGTTCTCATCTCTTTATAAAGACAGTTGGCAGGTAAAAGCAGTAGGCGGGAAACATACAACAGTTGTTTCAGTTGGCTTCTGGTAGGAGAAAATGGTAATTCGGTTGAAGTACCAATTAAACACACTCTGAAGGTTTGGGGGTTGCCCCCTTAACCCCCGTTATTCGTCGTGGGCTGAGTGAGGTTAGCTCACACGAGTGCGCGCTCTGCACCTCCTAACATGTAATTGAACACAAACTGAGATCACTTTGGCTCAAGTATATCTCAATTACATAGAAATGCTTACTGACATTAAGATCACCAAAATTTTCCTCCGTCCTGCGTCGTTTATTGCCCATTTATATTCCCATTGACTAATTTGGGTGACACAATAGTGAAATCCTGGCTATGCGACTATACCACTAATTTCAATTTGTAAACCTTCTGCAAGCTGTAGAACGAGACAGTGAAGCTAACTTTGACTCATGTGCTTGCTGGAGAATGATTGTTCATCAAGCCTTGCAATAGTATTGATCAAAGTAGCGGCTGGTTTTCATTATCAAAATGCCGCCTTGTTTTAAACATTGTTCATCAAGAAGAATTTAATTCTCATATGAAATCTTCAAGCAACTTTTGCCCAAAAGAAACAGCCAGAGTAGCTTTAAAAATCTTCAAACTTCTAAACTCATAACGTTTGGTTATTGTTTTCATTGATTTATATCGATATATAGCAAACGTAATCAATGGATGAATCTACAAATTTGTACATGCACCCAGTTTCCATTTCCGGTTACTAATCTCTTAATCAGCCATGAAATGAAAGTCTCATATTTTTGCCAGCATATAGAAAAAACTTAGGACATATCATTAAGTTGTAAAGTTGAAATGCAAGGTTTGACTTTTGTTGCACGCGTGATGGTTATTGAAGTAAGGTTAGATAGAGTATCTGGTGTAACAAAATGCACAAGAGATAGGTGTAACAAAAATCAGGTATAAAAAATTGACTAACAATTTATGATAAATAATTTGAATAATTAACACACAAACAACTTATTCTAGGCTGCTTATTCCAACCTGCAATCAGCAAATAATCATAAACAAGCTGCTTCTAAACAAATACTCAAAACTGCTTATGTGTATCTAAACCCAATAAGCGTTTTAATAATCAATTCCAAACACCCTGTAAGCTTTTTCACTTCTATCTGAATCAAAATGTCACAAGATAATGTAAGTTAAGATTAATGATCAAAATACCAAAGTGGGTGACTTCACCATTTATCAGTCACACAGAGAAAGAACCTCTGCTGTAACACATATGATAACTAAAAGTACGAAGCAAAGAATAAAAAATACTTTACCTCTTTCAGGTGCAGGAATTAAATGACTAATCCAGAAGGACCAGAAGCAACGACAAAGAATGAAAACAAAGTTGAAGAGGAACTTGGGATAATGGATAACAATAACAAAATACTACACTTGTAAGCATTTACACGCAGTTGACAGCATGATCATGCTTACTTCCAATGATTTTTTGACATCTTTGGATTCTTTTCTAAACATGAAATTGGAATTTAATCCATTATATTGAGTAATAATTACATATTCTGGCAAACTTATAGTGCATACCATGGAATCAATACCAAAGAGTATGCAATACGTTTCAAACACACAGAGTAATTTGATTCATTTCAAAAAGCCAAACCACTTGTTTATCTTTACCATTTTAGTATGTTTTTTGTTCTGTATGCCTACTTTTTCTTTCCCATAGTCAAAAGTAAAGCGTATAGTATCAACTACCAAGTTACATAAACCTTTGACACAATCTTCAAACTTTAGTAATGTTTTTTGGTTGGATGTCATAGTCTCGTAGGTGATTGTGAAAGCTATCTCTAGCAAAGCGCATTAACTCAACTTTAAAATGAGTAAAGGGAATCACTAGGGAGAATGAATAGAAGTTATTAACCACGAAATTCTTGCTTTTAACCTATTGTATATCAATTTGGACAACCTAACAACTAAAACTATCATCATCTTTGTCGAAAGATAACCATGAACACTCCACCTTCTCTTGCATCCAACTATAGGGATACCCTGTCTTAAAAAACTAGTAATATTCAATCAGTCGTATTAATAAGAATTAGGCCATAAAACTTCATAATGCTATGAGATTAGTTAAATTGCAACTTATCGAGCGCAAATTATAACTTCAAACCAAGACAACACCATCATAACTATACGCATTTTGTATCCCATTTAACAAGTAAAGAAGAAACTATTGAAATTAGAGTATTAAACTCTTGAGATGTCAAACTTAGTAAAACATCTCATTCCTCCTAATATTTTCATGAATTTACGGGTTGCTTTTTGAATGATATTGCCAAAAATGTATATATACCACTGCAAGAAATTGATGAACAATCTTCCGAAGAACAACCCATTAAGGGTGTGTATGTTATGATTGCCTAAACAAACTGCTAATCTGCTTTTCTGCTTTTTATTTCAGCAGTTACAAATTTACAACTGATTATTCCAAACAATATAATCAGTTTGAATAGGCAATCACAAACACTCCAGAAACTTTTTATGCATGTGTATCAAAACACATTAAAACATAAACTAAGATTTTGATTATTACCCTTCTATCTTGGGACAATTGTTATTTAATTCTTCCTCCCCAGGTCTCACTTCAGAACTTCCACTCGCTTCCCCTCGATCATCATCATCCCTCGTACTAGAAACCCCTAAACCAGTTTCCCCTATAAACCTCAAATCATCGTTGTTTCGCTCTGGCAATAACTCATCTACCGTCTTATCAATAACTCCAGCACGACACAAAGGACAGTTTGTATGTGACTGGAGCCACGTATCAATACACGATATATGAAAAGCATGCTTACAACTCGGTAACAATCTAAGCATATCACCACCTTCAAATTCACTCATACAAACAGTACAATCTGTCCCATCAACAACACCATCAGATTTATCATATTTCACAACCTTGATCCCATTTATCACTGAAGCTTGCAGACCAGTAGTTCTAATATACCATATAGGGTGATCTAGCACATCTAGATCAATCTGATCACGGGTTTCTTGATTTTCACGAAAGGGTACACGCGCTATGCGGGGGCGTCTAGATTTGTGCCAGATGTAAAACTTGTAAAGAGTATATATAAAGGAACTNAAAATGCCAAACCACTTGTTTATCTTTACCATTTTAGTATGTTTTTTGTTCTGTATGCCTACTTTTTCTTTCCCATAGTCAAAAGTAAAACGTATAGTATCAACTACCAAGTTACATAAACCTTTGACACAATCTTCAAACTTTAGTAATGTTTTTTGGTTGGATGTCATAGTCTCGTAGGTGATTGTGAAAGCTATCTCTAGCAAAGCGCATTAACTCAACTTTAAAATGAGTAAAGGGAATCACTAGGGAGAATGAATAGAAGTTATTAACCACGAAATTCTTGCTTTTAACCTATTGTATATCAATTTGGACAACCTAACAATTAAAACTATCATCATCTTTGTCGAAAGATAACCATGAACACTCCACCTTCTCTTGCATCCAACTATAGGGATACCCTGTCTTAAAAAACTAGTAATATTCAATCAGTCGTATTAATAAGAATTAGGCCATAAAACTTCATAATGCTATGAGATTAGTTAAATTGCAACTTATCGAGTGCAAATTATAACTTCAAACCAACTTTCGATTCCTAGTTGAATGATGTGAAAGACAACACCATCATAACTATACGCATTTTGTATCCCATTTAACAAGTAAAGAAGAAACTATTGAAATTAGAGTATTAAACTCTTGAGATGTCAAACTTAGTAAAACATCTCATTCCTCCTAATATTTTCATGAATTTACGGGTTGCTTTTTGAATGATATTGCCAAAAATGTATATATACCACTGCAAGAAATTGATGAACAATCTTCCGAAGAACAACCCATTAAGGGTGTGTATGTTATGATTGCCTAAACAAACTGCTAATCTGCTTTTCTGCTTTTTATTTCAGCAGTTACAAATTTACAACTGATTATTCCAAACAATATAATCAGTTTGAATAGGCAATCACAAACACTCCAGAAACTTTTTATGCATGTGCATCAAAACACATTAAAACATAAACTACGATTTTGATTATTACCCTTCTATCTTGGGACAGTTGTTATGTAATTCTTCCTCATCTATTACCCCAGGTCTCACTTCAGAACTTCCACTCGCTTCTCCTCGATCATCATCATCATCCCTCGTACTAGAAACCCCTAAACCAGTTTCCCCTATAAACCTCAAATCATCATTGTTTCGCTCCGGCAATAACTCATCTACCGTCTTATCAATAACTCCAGCACGACACAAAGGACAATTTGTATGTGACTGGAGCCACGTATCAATACACGATATATGAAAAGCATGTTTACAATTCGGTAACAATCTAAGCATATCACCACCTTCAAATTCACTCATACAAACAGTACAATCTGTCCCATCAACAACACCATCAGATTTATCATATTTCACAACCTTGATACCATTTATCACCGAAGCTTGCAGACCAGTAGTTCTAATATACCATATAGGGTGATCTAGCACATCTAGATCAATCTGATCACGGTTTTCTTGATTTTCACGAAAGGGTACACGCGCTATGCGGGGGCGTCTAGATTTGTGCCAGATGTAAAACTTGTAAAGAGTATATATAAAGGAGCTAACTATGAAAACTAGAGATATCTTTAGAGGTAGAGAAAGTGGCGTGTTAGGGTCTCCAGATGGCGGTAGCGGGTAAGGGGATGTGTCTGGAGATTGTGAAGGCGAAAGAGATGATCCACCTGCGTGACAAAAGTGAGGACAAAAAGGGAAGCATTCTGCAAAGCAAAGGCCAGTGGGGTTGGCGTTAGGATCACACTGAGACAAGCAAAATTTGGTATATATGCTAGTGGCGTTGGTTAAATCTTCCAATAGTTTTCTGTGTCGATCGTGTGCAGCCATGATGATCAATCTTCATAAGATGAGTTTCAAGTCAACGTGAAAGTGCGTGTAATATAATATGCTCTTTGGTTTTTGTGATTTTGCACGAGAATCTCCGCTACTTTTTATTTTTATAAATGATTTTTTTTCTTTTTTTGTATATATGTGATCGTTTAGTGTGCACAAATTAAAGTATGCTTTTACTCCGTAATTAAGTTGGAACTTGGATGCAATGTAACGATGTGTTTAATTATATGCTAAGTTAATGGAAATTAATTTACATACATCTATTAACATAAATATTGCGTGTTAATACGTTATAACAAAAGTCGGGAGAGGGTCCTCTCAAATTGAGGATAACTTGATTGATTAAGTTACAATTATCAACCATTTGATCAAATCCAATGGCTCAAATCATCTGACATTCTTTTGATTTGAGACATTAAATTTGATCCAATAGTTGATATTTGTCTAACTTGATCAATCAAGTTATCCTCAACTTAAGAGTATCTTTTCCCACAAAAGTCACATGTTTTACTTATAATATGAATCATAAAGAATAATACAAAGTTAATTACACTCATGACATGGTCTTATAGGTACATCAAAGTCACAATTTTTTTCTCATCTTTTACATAACAAGAGAAAATTGTCTTGCGACTGTGGCTATGTTTGGCACAAAGCTTTTTGGAGCTTTTTTGGGCAATGAGCGGTGAACAATGAGCATTTTGATTTTTAGTGTTCGTTTGGCATGAGAGCTGTGGGCTTTACTATTTTTTAGGAAAGCTCATTTTCCCAATGCTTCTTTATGAAGCTGTGAGCTTTTTTGGCTACTGCTCACAGCTACTTCTCACAGCTCACTGCTAATGCTCACAGCTACTTTTGCCAAACATAGCCTATTTATTCTTTTATTGACTAATAGTAGAGATCAGTTTCAAATTGAACTCTCCTTTTTACCCAACAAAAGTTTAGATTGGTCATTTGGCCAAACAAATATAAATTTTGTCTAACAAAATAAATATATATAAAAACACGTATGTCGATTTATAAAAGAAAAAACTAAAAAAAAATACATATATATATATGGTAATAATAAACATTGATGGTCAAATTTTAAATAAGTTATATGAAGTTAAGTGTAAACTTATTAGTTTTTATATTTTTAATAACTTTAAAAAATAAACATATACCCCTTAGACTTTATATCTTAAAAAAAATACAACATATATGTTGTTATTTATAAATATTATTATTAATATATATTATATTCATGTATATGCATGAGATTATAAATATCAAAATGAAAAGACGAGTTATTGTGATATGTAAATTAATACGCGAGTTATTGTGATATGGAAGACTAATTGTGTAAAGGGGGTTGATAATTCCACATAGCAAATTACTACATACACATAAACTAGTTATAATGCCCGCGCACGCGCGGGTTTTTTTTTAAATTTTTTGAATCATATATTTTAATTTATTAAAAATCAAATAATTTAATCTTTGTTTTGTTTGATTTATGATGTTTAATTATAATTTTTTATTATTAAAGATAATTATTTAAAAAATTTAATCCTATTGTTAATTGCATCTTATCTATATTTTTTGTATTTATCTTCTACTTGTGTATGGATAAATATAAAATATTATCTAATAAGAAAATAATCTTTTTTTCTAAATAATATTATTACTAAATAAGGTATGGTTTAGTTTTTTTGAAATGGAAAAGTCCCCACTTGGGGTTTTGTTTTATTATATAAAAGATATCATGCATAAGGACAAAAAATATTTTGTCCTTATACATGATATTTATGTGTATGTAGTAATTTGCTATGTGGCAATATCATTTGCCTTGTGTAAAAAGTCAAACCATGAAAAACTATCATACTAAGAAAGAAAAAGAAGAAGAAGAAGAAGAAGAAGAAAGAAGAAGAAGGAAAAAAAAAAAAAAAAAAAAAAAAAAAAAAAAAAAAAAAAAAAAAAAAAAAAAAAAAAAAAAAAAAAAAAAAAAAAAAAAAAAAACACTACATGCTACAAAAACACAACACACGAACACAAACCTAGTTAAAAGTTCAAAAAACTAACAAGAAAAATATGTATGGCGGGCGCCATAGGGATGACGCAATCACCCAAGGCGCAATTTGGGGTCATGGCTTGGCATCGTAGGTCTCATTTTCTTTTCTGTCTAAAAGGAGCCTATTTTCTAATATGGCTCTAAAAGTAGCATATTGTTCAATCTTTTATCCTGTTTCATATTTTGCCGATTTTATCTTTGTGACTACATTGCACTTCTATTTTTATTTTATTTTTTTGCCTATTTATCATTTAATTTAAAGCTTAATACACCTCCAGCTACACAAATTCGACTTTATATCCTCACGCATATATTCATTTGTAGCTAAAATTGCACCCTCATCACCAACGTCTCATTGCTTTTCTAATCTTTTATATAATAAAAGAATTACATCATTTCGGAGTATTTTTGAAAACCCTTCTCATTGAAAAAAAATTAGACCAATAGGAGAGGTCGATTTTGCCACGTAGGCGAAATCGCGCAATATGATTGGTCAATAGAAAGTCAAAATTAAATTGATTTTGGTCAAACTTAATAAATTTAGTGGAGAAATATAGTTAAGTAAAAAAATGCATAAAAATATAGGTGTGATATTTATGAAAACAAAAACTTAAAAAAAGAGGAAGTAATTCATAAAACTTTAGTGGTTGAATTTTAAATAAAATATATTGAGCTAAGT
>LBNU01032808.1:9568-67980 GCA_014162995.1 Artemisia annua
TTGGGGTTAGTGGGGACTAGGGGTTGTTTCAATGGTTAGGGATTTGGATTGGATTAGGGATTTATAATACAAGGGCGTTTGGTTTTGTATAATTCAACAATGGACTATGTTGTAATTCTGGATTTTGAGGGGTGGGTTTTAGTGATTTTTTCCAAAGTACTCAGCAAGGGTTAATCTTGCATTATTTGAATTAAGTTCAAGGACTTTTGTTGATATTTTTCCACCTTTTGAAAGTCACAAGGGCATTATCTGCCAACTTCATTTCGTGACTATCAGTGACTACGCAATTTGTACAGCACCTGTACCCAATACACAGGATTTGGTTATACACAAACTATCAAAGATAGACCCTAACTTTATTGGTGGAATTTCAAAAGTTATGGAAAATATATAACAAGATAAATAACACCTTGTACTAAGGTAATTATCATTTAAGATTGTATCATAATTGGTTTCCGCACCCTTGTTTTAGGATTCACTAACATAGGAGACTAATTTATCTAGACCGATTTTTCAAATTGGGGAAGCCAAAGTTGTAATTTTGATTTTTATATCAAAGGGTTTGTTTTGCAACTTATGAATCCCCAAGGACCCTTTTATGATATTTTGCATATTTTGAACTATTTAGGGATAGTTTGACAATTTGTGAAAGTTGAGGGACTGAAACTGCCAAATTGTGCAAACTTTGCTTGTTTTTCATTTGTTTTCAAACCATTTTGCATTTTTGTTACTAAGAGCTCATAAACACACTTTTGGAATATTTCCATTATTTTGATCATCATTTGTGTTTTTGGCTGTTTTTGCAGTTCAGAGTTATAGAAAAAATGACTGAGTAAAAAAAATTTTAGTTTACATACTCATCAACCTCAAAATCCTAATGGTCCTGAACACTATTTTCATTATCCATAATTACTAATGCACCCTCACTGTTATCAACAGGTTGGGTGCCAAAGGAAGACATGTCCAGTGATGAAAAAACAGGATCTATGTGAGGCAACTGACTAGATTGCCCAGAGAAGCGACGTCCATGGGTACTTGTGTTAGTTGCAAAAAAGGCTGAAGTGCGGGTTCATTATCTAAGTCATCTAATAGCAATCGTCTACAACACGATTGGATAGCCGCACTAGCTACTCTCCTGGCCGGTTCATCCATCTCCAAAAATACAGTCTTAATAGACTGTGGGGTCATTTCGGACAACTCTAATCTAGTCTTGCCTATTTCAACAAACACATCAATCAGTTTATGTTCCTTGACAATGGCTTTCAGTAACTCAAGATTCTCATGCTCACGAAAGCTATACAGACCATCATCTAGTGTACTACCAGGCTTAACAAAGTAATAGTAGTTATTGGTCTGACCTTCACTATAACCAATTTGGGCCATAAGAGCATCCAACTCATCTACAGTAACCTCATTTATGTCAATAAAAACAACATGGCATTCCTTACCTCCTTCATAGATTCTCTTAGGCCAATTTCTGAAAGTGCCATTGAGGTGAAACCTCATGCTAAAGGAACCAACACGATCAGCTATTGAAACAAATACCAAAAACACTGTTAGAGTTATCTTAACTATAAGGTAAATTACTTAATCAATCTAAATAATATGTCATTAATTGAAAAAAGATTATCATCAAAAACCCCTTACCATATCGCCTAATTGCAACATTTCGCTCTGTCTCAAAGTCAGCGAAGAAAGGCTCATCTGTAATCTGCCATAGAGTCAGTCCGAGGTTGGTAGTTGTTGATTTCTCACTTAAAATTTTAGATTTCATGTTTGACATTGCATTAGGGTTTTTTGGTAGGCTTCCACAACAAGTTTGGGGATGACCAATGACTACATATTATACTTATATTAGACATTATGGCAGGAAAATGGATTGGACGTCTGCTGGGTAGTACAGGGGGAGAGAGAAAAATGCGACTTGCTAAAAATACGATTATACCCTCCAAACTAAACGGGTAACGGGATTGGATGGAACTATAACGGGACGAGGAAGTCACGATTACGGGCCGAGGGACGCAATCGGCCTCAAAATCATAAAGTTTGGACGCATGACGACGAAAATCCAAATCTAAGGTGTCTGGTGATGTTTTTGGAAAAGTTTAGGGACCAAAGATGTATTTTTGTCTAATTTCTATCTTGCGTCTCCCTTTGTACTTATCTTTAATAAAGACCAAGAGTTTGTTTTTCTTTCTAAAGGTGCGTACAAACAAACCCTTGTGATATTATTGGTTTTTCATCATTATTGTTTTTTCTTTAACATTAATTTCCATCAATTTAATAGTTAAAATTGAAACATGTTTAAATCTTCAATTTTAGACAAGTGTTTTTCCTAACATTGTCACAATATATTGATGGTGATACTTATAAAATGATAATTCAAAGATCGCACTGAGAGGACAAAGGTGTAGTCCCCTTTTATTCCATGTTGGTGGTTATCCTATCTTAACTTCATGCTCCATATAAAGCTTGCATCACATCTCTAAATCTTTTAAAAAAAATTAATTTTTGAGTAATGTATTTTTCCCCTATTATACTTCTTATTATAAATGTCAAGTTAGCACAAACTTAATGAATAATAGTTTCCAAAAAATATACTACTCTCTGATATAGAAACACAATACACATCCTTTTATAGTTAATTTTATGTAAATGAAAATGAACGATTAAGAAAATATTAATGTTAATATCATTATAACTATCTGCCGCTATAAAATCTTGTTTCGTCAAGTATTGGTAATACTTTTGTGTTTGGATTTATATTTATAGAATGTGAAAGCGAATGTAAATGCTACTACGTATAACCGTATTTAATCTCATAAAACCGAAGTGTATAGTAGTTTAATAATATATAGATTTAGATTATAATGACAACTATAAACTATAAACTATAAAATATAAACTTAATGTTGATGTATTAAATAGTTGGCTTTGATGAAAGACAGCATGTAATCCCGATTAAAAGTCATATATTTCTTTTTTTATTTATCTGAAAAACATATATTGCAACTTTATTTCATGTAGAAAACCCCGTGTAAGTATTATTTGTATGGGCAAATATCATATCAAAGCACTATACTTGCCAAGTAAGTCAATTTTGGGTATCGAACAAAATTTTTTTCTCATTTGGGTACTAAAATTTCATTTTTTTGCCTCTTTGAGACACTTTGTGACATTTTTGCCCCTGGATTTTTAATAGTTTGAGGGGGCAAAAACATTACAAAGTGCCTCAAAGAGGCCAAAAAATGAAAGTTTGGTACCCATATGAGGAAAAATATTTGTTCGATACTCAAAGTGTATTTTAGGACAAGTCTGATGTTTTTTTATGGTATTTGCTCTATTTGTATTTGCCATCCTTAACAGGGAGTTGTTTGTTAAGCATTTTATTGCTTGTTCTTAACGTCATGTGTTTGAGGTTGGTGCCCAGAGATTTAAAAACAACAAAGATGAATGATAAATGTTTCCAACCAGAAAAACTTTAGTATTATAGTATAATTATAAATACATAGGAGTTCCATGACACAAGTTTAAATCCTAGCAATGCAAATTTTCTGTTAAAGAAAACAGCTTTTTTTGAGTTTTAGAATACTAACCATTAGTTATTAGGTTTTCAGATTCTTAGGATTATTCATTCATCTTAGCTTAATTGAACATTACTATCACATGATTATGCAAATCTAATTAGCATATGATTGATAACTTTTACTTAAATATATTATTAAAAAAATACTCACTATTTTACCCCTAAAACTCAAAAAAGAACGTAGCTTTAATATACCATGCCTTGCTTTTACGCACTCTTAAAAAGCTTCCTTTACTCTTTAGTTGACTACACATGTATATATATTCACTTTTCCTGCAAATGGTTTGCTTTCCATATTATATTGATCTATTCCTCCATTATTTTTTGGAGATCAATTCCTAAATGGAATTCAATTCCATTCCCTTGATCAACTCTATCCATGATGTCTTCTCCAAATGCTCAAATCCTCTATTTTCCACTATTATTACTTTATACACTTTAGTTCTTATTTATGCTCCATCCTTTTTCCTAAGAATAGTATTTTCTCCGGTTCTGAATTCCACCGTGATCATACTTCTTTTTCTTCTCAAGTTAGGTGCCAACGAGAGGTCGAGAAAACAATCTTGTTTTGAAGAAGCAAGAATTATTGATTCAAGTGTAGACGAGAGGTTGGAAAAGGAAAATAACTCTTTGGAAGTGAGAGTTCTTGATAACCAAGATAGCTATTATGAAGGGTTGCCAAATGATGGGAGCAACTTGAATTCATATTTGGTTCTAGTATCTAATTCTTTAGAACCAAAAGTTCTTGAATTTGTAGACGAGAAACAAGCCCATGTGGAGCTTGAGGTTAAAAAGGATTCGTGTATGGAAGCTAATCAAACCCATGCAGATTATGTGCCTAAATATGGTTTAGACATGAAATCTAATCAAACAGGCATAGTGGTACAAGAAGGGGAGGTAAAAATGGAAAGGGATGCAAACCAAATGGACACAACAATGAAAATTCTAGAATGGAATATGAAAGCACCACTAGAGATCATATATGAAGCATATGAAGGTGAAGAGGAAGAGGACGAAGAAAACAACGAGAACAATATTGTTTCTAATGATAAAGAGATTGTAGGTTGTGAGAGATATCCGTCATTGTCCATGTACTACCCAGAAAGTGATACAGATAGCTCGTCGGATGGTGATTTCCCAATGGACGTAAATTGGGAAACACGAGACAGTGTGTTTTTTAAATGGGAAGAGGAAGAAGATGATAGGGAGGAGCTTATCGAGATATCATTAGATCGTTATGGGAAAAGAAGTATTGAATTTTGTCACAACGATGAAGATAATTTGATTGAAATTGACATTTCTACCACAAGAAATTGATGTTCGAGGGGAAATATATCTTCAACCAATATCGATCAAGGATATAGGTACAGTTTGGACAAGCACTTAGCAAATTTTGAACTATTAGACTTTTAGTTTTTTTGTTACAAATAAATCATCTTCTTTAGCACTAAACTTTTGGATAATAAGCGATATTGGATGGTTTCAAGTACTGTAGCGATATACTTGCTGTTGTCTATCTGTATCCATATAGATCAATTATATATGCTAGAAATTGATGTTAGAGGGGAAGTTATCTTTAACCAAGCTACCTTAATGATATAGGTGCAGTTTGGTATAGCGCTCGCTAAAATTTTGAACTATCATAAGAGATTTTTGATATATAGAAGTCTATGTAGCGATATTTTGTTTTGGAGAGATGTCAGAAATGATTGGGAGGTTCATGCGTTAATCTACGTTAAGTGTTGTATTAGTTTGTCAAATTATTGAGTGAAATCTTTTTTCAAAAAGCATAATCATTCTAAAACTTTAAAGCGGGTTGGAAGACATTAACTCATCACTCACATCCCTCCGTGAGTTTATCTTAAACTTCACGGGTAAGAAAGTTGTAAAAAAGTAGTAGTTAATTACATTGCAATATTGCATATTACGAAGTTAGATGTTAGAAAGAACGATAAGCAAATATAAAGCATAAAGTTGCTAACAATGAAACATACGTTATATCTAGCAGAATAGTTAAATAACCGAAAACGACATAGCCATCTTTAGTACCTTTTTTTCTCTTAACGGAGATAGGGCCACATATAGCTAGGGATGGCAAAAAAACCCGAACCCGACGGGGAAACCCGAAACCCGAACTTTTCGGGGCGGGGCGGAGTGGGCTTATCGGGTTTTGGGGCGGGTTTCGGGGCCTTAACGGGGATTCTTATCGGGTTTGGGGCGGGGACGGGGCACACCATCCCCGCCCCGCCCCGAAATATATTTATACATATACATATATGCATATACATAAAATATTGTATTAGTATTTACGTACTAAAAATATAATTCTCTAACTTTTGTTAGTTTTTATCTTTGTAATATTTCAAATTGTGATGAAAGAAGCTTGTTTTATATCATATTATTCTAAAAAAGTTGTGAATTATTTCAATGCTTAATTTGTTATTAACGTGTTAGTATTAATAGTGTAAAAATAAAAGTAAACAAGGAACGACACGAGTATGATGGAGGATGGCGCTCAAAAAAGACAACCCGATAAGACCCCAATGGGGAATGGGGCGGATTTGGGGGAGTATATTGCCCCAACGGGGCGCCCCGATAAGATCCCCAATGGGGATTGGGGCGGGTTTGGGGATGACTTTTGTAATCGGGTTTGGGGATGGGGAGAGCCGCCCCGCCCCAAACCCGCCCCATTGCCATTCCTACATATAGCTATGATCACAATTATGTAGCACTTCTTTGCACATCATGTTGGTTGTGTTATTCGTGAGGCTTCGTTCTTTGTCACAAAGAACCATTTTCAATCATTTTTTGCTCCTTATATTATCCATAATAATCTTAACTAGTCATATAATTTAGGGGGAGAGTGGGTGTGGACACTTCAAATCTAAAGAGAGAGAGATGAGAGAATTAATAAAAGTCTTGCAAGACATACTATTGACATACACCTCAATACCTTTAAGGTAGGGGTACTTATAACTTTACAACCATACGTTGAGAGACCTCACAACGTTTAAGCTTCCCTTCGCAACTATACAAGTTTTGCGAGGGTACTTGGTCTCTCAACAACAAAACAATACAATACTCCTATCTATTACACCTAAATTACATAAAAGACTCTATACTATGTTTTACACTTTTCGTGCACTAACAAGCTCCCCCTAAGGGTAGATCATTCATGTCTGCTATTGGTAGACATATTGTAGACTTCAACTTCGATATCCAATGCATTTATCCATGTACGTTCAAATACCTCGAAACTTCAGTCTTTCTTCAACATACTGAGCAACTAATCCAAGCAATACCTTTTGATCATCATCTTCAATAATAGTCAGCTTGCAAAGATCTTGATCCAACAACTTCCTTACATTTTCTTGAACTCACTTTAACATACCTGTACTAAACTTCATTATTTCGTCCATTCTCATCAACCTCTTTTCCCTTAAGTCTGTCACATATATGATACCAAGACCGAAACTTGGTTCTATTCACATCCATGACTTTGCTTGCTGACTACCGGGAAAGATGAGCATAGCAGGTGTCAATTTTAACCTTTCTCTAAAGGCGTTCAACTCCCATTTGGAAGTCTTCGACATGTACAATAGTTAGTTGAGACCTCATTAAGATTTTCAGCGAATCTTTGATGTCTTGATCATTTCCTTGTGTGTAAAAGTAACTTATGCTTGATTTGTACATCTCCTCAATGTCTTGAGGGTGAAGGTTGTGGTACTTAGCTTTAGTGAATTGATACTATGAACCATTTTCTCTACTTACTAAATAGTTGATGAATTCGTCGGTTCTGAATGAATCTGAGTTGACATCTACTAGCAGGGTACCCGCGCGATGCGGCGGGGGTACCCCGTGACTATATTTTCTGGCAATGTGATGTTATGCGGCCATATTTTTTTTAACAATTAATTTGCAAATAATAGTAACTTTAGTTATGACAGTAGTATAATTTCATCTCCTGTTAAACGAAACTACCAAAATGTCTAGGGTCTTGATTAGGTGTAAAATGTCTTGTATTGCATTTTTATTCGAACCATTTAAGATCGATGACGGGTTCGAACATTGAAAAAGTATAGAAACACATTGGATATTAAATTTTTCAGCCCAACACTTAAGTATATCCGGAACAAAAATTATGAGCCCAATCTAAAATTTATTTGATATATTATTTAAGCTCATTAATCTAAAGATTTAATGATCAATCCCAATCCACTCTTGCTTAGAACCCGGTCCAATAAGAATATCAAAAACCAAACTGCCCAGTCTAGATCCAATCCAACACTTACAATTGATATAACCCAGTTATTCATAAGTTAAATATGACTCATTTCACCCAAACCCTAAAACACACATTTGTTATTCATAAGTAAAATCCAAACTCATCTCACAACTCAGTGTTTTCTCCCTTCTTTCATCCAAACCGAACACGAAAACAACCTTAAATATTTCTGTTCGAATCATTAAACCTACGGGTAGGTTCTTCAATTTTTTTTCGTGTCTTGTTTTGGTATTTGAATGAACCAAAGTAAGAAAATAACAGACTTGTTATATTTCGTTTCTTTTTGTTTCAGATATTAAGGAAGGTAAGCTTCAACAAGGATCGATGATGATTTGTATTTTTCGTGTGTTTGACCTTCAAAAGTCTTGGTGTTTCTTTGAATAACACGAAAGAATGAACTGAGATCTATTAATTATTTGCTTTTCAGTTTTGAAGTTTTGATTGAGTGTTGGGGATTGAAGGTAAGGGTCATGGTTGTGTTTTTTTTTTTTTTTTTTTTNTCATATATAAATGTTAAATCTTGATTGGAAAAAAGGGATCTTAGAAACGTGGCTTTGTGAAAGATTGTGAAAAGGGTTTCGTGTGTTTGGGTGAAGTAAGATCTGGGTTTTTACAATTTGATTATGATGATGGTGCAAAAAGAATTATAAAAATATGGTTTTTTTATTAAGAAATATAACTTTGCTCGACAGAATGATGTACATGTACATACTTGTGCTTTAAATCATTGTGTTTTGTGTTTTATGACTTGTATTAATATGTGATGGGGTGTATTAATTGTACATGTGTAAGAGATATGTTGACCTTAAAATATTGTGCTTTAAATACTCGTTCTTTGTGTTTTATTACTTGTATTTTACTTAAAATCTAAATATGAAAATCTTAAAAATTAAATATGAGAGAAGGTGCAACATGCATTATAAGTAGTATAGATGTGGTGCACAATTCGATTGTTAAATTATACTTCATGACGAGGCTTAGCATCTCTATGCCTAACTCTGAAGAATCATTTTGCAGCTTCATTCATCCCGGTTATCCCCATGTAAGCATCTACATTGTATGACTGTTAATGTGTAAGGAAAGCTTTAAATTTGTATATGCTAGCTTCACCGATTTTAAACCAAAACACACGGGTAAAGTATAACTCTCGTTTGTAGTATAATTTCTAGGCAGACCAGGTCGTTTCCACAGGGACTTATGTTATGTTTGTTCTACTGATCACAGATTTAAAAGCTTAGCAAATCAATTTTCAAGACAAATAGCAAATAATAGATAACAAGGTAAATCTGATAATAAAACAATATGGTTACTTGGACAGTTCATATAACTCAGAAATGTGGCATATGCTATTGATCTCAGATTAAGAAGAACAAGTTTTGATTATAATTCACAAAAAGCAATTTTCATCAAAAGAGTGTTTCCACAAATTATCCGATTCAATTCAGGACTTATGTTTATTAACAAAGTGATTTCTCACAGAATTAACACAATACTCAGGGTCTAGTTGATTGTCAATTCACCTAAGCGGATTTCTCCAATCATAGGCTAAAAACGTATAGAAAAGTTTTTAGAATTGTATAACATGAATTGGCTCTTTCAACCTTTACTAACAAGCATACACAACCAGGACTTATAAACAAGTATATCAAGACTTAAAGCACAGTGGGTTATAACATAACATGAAATTGATCAAGATTAAAGCATAACCAAACATAACTTTTTATTATATTTACATATCCAAGTAATCAAAAGAGGATTAGCCTCTCATGGCTACTGAGTTCATGTTCACAGAAGTAAAATAAGATGAAAATAAAGACATACAATGATTGGAATAAAGTATAGATGACACAGTGGCGGATCTAGAAATTCAGATAAGGGTATGCACTATTACTAATATATTTAACTTTTCGTGTTGCAAGTTCCGGGTCGGGTTTTTCGATACGGCTTTTTAAGAATTTGGGCTTAATACGATTTTTTTATTTTCCGGATCCGATTTATTAGACTTGATTTGGTTTATCAAGTTTGGTTATACAGGATTAAGTTGGTTATGCTGATTCGAGTATTTCAGTTAAACATAGTTAGAATTTTGGTGGTAATCTTAAAAGATAAAAGTAAAGTTTAACTAATATATGTAATAACATATGATGTTAAATTCTTATGTTATTGTGAACAATTTAAATGTAAACAATTATCATCGACGACAAGTATAAAAAACAATAAGGCTAACACACTAACAATTTCATGTAACTTCTTTTAAAGTTCTACAAACAACAAACCTTGGAAGTAAAGAACGCTTTCAGTTAGATTAGTTTCCAAATTTACCACAGATGACAAAGTAAATATTGTAAACACAATACTTCGTAAAAAGATAAATGAAAACAATAGGTGTTATTGTGTTAAGGTGTCTAAAACTGTAAATTGTTGTTCTGACTTTTAACTTTTAAGTGGGTTGGGCTTACAAAAGAGAATGGGTTACTCAAGTCTTCATTAGGCCATTAAAAATATATAATTCGTTGACCATTGACCTACTATCTTCTTCAACATACCGTCCACCTGCTCGCGTTACACCAGTTGTGCTTCTCATTTTCTTTGATTTCGTTTTTCTTTTCTTTGAGATCCTTGGGTATGCACCAATAATTTTCGAGTAATTCAGAGGGTGTGCAGTTACAATTTTGCAGTGTATTTTCGTACCAACTTGGGAAAAACTCAAAAAAATTTACACTACTAAAACTTGTGACAGGGTATGCACGTGCATAGCCTATCATCAAGCTAAATCTGCCCCTGGGATGACACTAGTGTCACAGATTCACCATAAACCTCTAATACCAATTTTTCATAACCCATAATTTTGATCCGAATTACTGATAAGGCGAAAAGTGTACCGCTTTTCGGGGGTCATTTAAGCCCTAAATCGTATTTATTTGATCAATTATTGCCCTAAATCGTTCCTTTTGGCATTTTAGGTACTTTGGAGAGAAATTCTGGAAAAGGAAGCATTTTGGACATTTTTAGAGCATTAAAGTGAAGAATTCGACAAAGTGCTAAAATCTGCTGGAATAGTACTCCAGACGGCGTCAAGCATGGAGCTGACGGCGTCAAGTCTTGATAAGCCAGAACGGATTAAAGAGGGACGGCGTCAAGAAGGCCATCAAGAAACCCTAATCACGGCGAGGTGGCGGCGTCACGGCTATAACGTGACGCCGTCAGATCTGATTTTCTATATATATTCTCATAATTTTTAGTCATTAGTGTGGAACTTTTTAGAGAGAAACCCTAGACGATTTTTGCAGCTTTTTTGAGGGTTTTATACTCTTGGATCTCTCATGTTACATTGAAGATAAGTAATCAATTAACCATTCAATATGTCTATGTGTTGTTTGATTCTATCTTACGCTTGTCTTTTATTTAGCATGCTAGGCTAGGTTTTCCTTGTGTTTGCTTAGATCTAATGAAACCTAACTATTGATTATTGATTGAATGGTGTGTTATTGATTGTATTGGATGAATGTTTATCGATGTTAGGCTTAAGAAAACTGGCAGACTTCTAATTGTTAACATGCTTGAACGTCTTACGAAACATGAACCAAGGTGTACTAAGGTTATTTGATTGTATTTAATGCATGAGCGAATTCTAGTGATCCCATGTTAGGAGCTTCTTAGCCGGCTCGACATAGGAGTGAAGTAGGAGCTTATAGAGTTGGGGAAGTTCGTACACACCCCCACGACCGTTATTAAGGAATACAATCCGTTATCCACGCAATTAATACACACTAATCAATCGGTAAAAGATAGTTAGGGAGTAAGGATGGTGCAGGCGGTGATATGACCCGACCCGACTCAGAAATGTACCCAGATGGAAAACAATTATGGGGATTATTATCTATGATTTAATATTCCAAGTCTATCTTTATTTTTTATTGGTACTTTATTTGGTTTCCTTTATCCGTTTATTTTGTTAACTTATTTTAGTGGTTCTAGGATCTATTTATAGGGGTTTTCAGTTATTGTAAAGGTTGGTTTTTTTGATTTGTTTTGATTAATGAACTTGTGTCCTTAGAGCCTTCGGGTTCAAGTTTTAGTCTTTGATCATCCTTAGTATTTGAGTCATTTGATTGCTAGGAAAAACTGCATCATTTGGTATCAAGAGCTTGGGTTAATTCAAATGGCTCTGCGTGATGAGAACTACCTTTTTACTCGCCGAATCGCCGACCGAGGCAGCGATAAAACCGTGTTCGATTCGCAAGATCGCACGATCCAGGAAACTGACCCAAAGGATGTCATCTGGGATGAGATCGTTGGGAAAGAGGAGTATCCTGAAGAAGGCGATGGTTACAAGTTTCAGGAAACCGACTCAGCGTCTTTCATCCGGGATGAGAACTATGGGAAGGAGGAGTATCCTGGGAGTTGTAGCACCCTATATTCATCACATCCTTGTTTCGATTGTTATGGAGACAAAGAGGTGAGTAACGAAGATTATTGGTGGGTTACACGAGCCTTGAATGTGGTTGTTGTTCAAGAGGGGGGTACCGTTCAAGAAGAGATTACCGGTGGCAGTCTCGAGGGTGCGAAGGTATCCATTGGTATTTTGAATGATTTTGTGACGGGTGAAAAGACCGAGATCGGTGGTGTTAATGATCTAGTTCCGTTGGCTGCAAATGGTGATACGGTGGCTTCCGGTAGTGCACCGGTGGTTGAGATCTGTGATCGGGTGGCTAAATCAACGGCTAAAGATGTGGCATTTCCTTCTATTGAGCCGCGTATCATGGATGAGTTAAATGTTTGTTCGGTAACAGAGGAAAGCAAAGAGATGGTATCTCAATCTTTTACTTCGAAAATTCAAAATATTATTATTAATGAGGTTAGCAATAATGTGGATAAACATACTGAAAAAATAGAGTTTTTTTCAATTATGGGGTACAATCAGAAGGCTATAGTAGACCTCATTGATGGCAATTCCATGGATGTGAAGGTTACATCTGGATGGGGCACGCATGATTTTATTCAATTGGCTTATGGTGGACCCATAGAAAAACAAAAAGAGCATGTGGATGGGCCGAATAAAGAGGGTTGCATGAACATACAGAATGGTGTTGGGTCAAAGAATTTGAATGATTTAGTTGATTGGCCACAAATGGGTGGATTGGTTTCCGGAGAAGAACATAGTGGTCCAAAAATGATTCTGGGTGATGTTCCCTACGACCCAGGTGGCTGTGGTTCGGATTTGTGTTCCCAAGCTTGCGAAAACTCGAGGACGAGTTTTTTTTGAAGAGGGGGAGAATGGTGCAGGCGGTGATATGACCCGACCCGACTCGCGAGAAGACCCAGATGGAAAACAATTATGGGGATTATTATCTATGATTTAATATTCCAAGTCTATCTTTATTTTTTATTGGTACTTTATTTGGTTTCCTTTATCCGTTTATTTTGTTAACTTATTTTAGTGGTTCTAGGATCTATTTATAGGGGTTTTCAGTTATTGTAAAGGTTGGTTTTTTTGATTTGTTTTGATTAATGAACTTGTGTCCTTAGAGCCTTCGGGTTCAAGTTTTAGTCTTTGATCATCCTTAGTATTTGAGTCATTTGATTGCTAGGAAAAACTGCATCAAAGGAAATCTAAGTAAACACACTTCTCTCCATATAGTTTTCACAAACATTTACTTTCTTGTTATTTTATTTTATTTGCATATTTGGGTTAGTTGACTAGCAACTAATTCCGCCCTCCTTCAAAACCGAGATTTTACTTGCTTTCCATAAAACATAAAAATACAAAAAGAGTCTTCCTNAGCTTTTCAATCCTAACGACACTATTCCCGCAGAGAACGATCAATCCCCCGGTACTTGCCACTACACTATACTACATCGGTCAGGTACACTGCCTGGTGGGGATTGCAAGCTTCTCAAGATCCCTTGAGAGGTAAAACCCTAGTGCGTGGTCGCAATCCCGCGCATCAATTACCCAGGAACTCTTGATGTTTTTCGTCTGCAAAAGCTTCTCCAAACTTGGGGAGAAATTTGTATCAAGTGGTTTGTAAATGACTGAGTTAAGGAGTGATTATATAAGACTTTTCATCTGTCTGGTCTTGAAAGTGCGGCGTACTTTCAGAATTGTGCAGCGCACTTCGTGATCTTTTTGGCGCCAAAGTTTCATACATGCCGAGGAAGTACGTCGCACACAACTACTAAAACCGGCACACATCTTGTATAATTGATTTTGACTTTCTTGACTGTTTGACCAAGTACGCCGCACTTGAGGGAAAAGACCAATGCACTTCCTTGATTCTTTAAGACTTAAATTGTTTTGTATCTTTTATAGTTTATTTAATGCGAGCTTTCTTCGACCACTTCTTTAGCGTTTCTTGCTCGAATTACATTCAAGTGAACCTGCACATATTTTATATTATTAAGTATCAAAATTCACGAGAAATGATAATAATACATAGAATAACGCTACTAGAAATATGTATAATTAAGGCGCTATCAAATTCCTCCATACTTAGCTATTGCTTGCCTTCACGCAATCAAAGCGAGAAAATAAATTCATTTATCGTGTACGTGCAGATAAAATCAATCAAAAAAATACTGATATATTTTTATATCGAAAAATGTATGATAATACCATATTGTTTTTCAGGCATCAACACTTAACTTAAGCACCTCACGAAGGAAATATATTTTTAAATTCACACAAAATCACTTGATAGGTTTTCTGTTTTGCGAGATCACTCAATTTGCACAGACACGACTAAATAGCTATCATAAGCTTGCACAAAACAAAAGACAAATTTGGTGTGGCGTAAGCACCAAACAATTTCATCTAAGAGGACTTTATTTTGGGTAGGCTTTGGGTATATAGGGTATGGAGAAGGCGTGAGATATTTTATGATAAGTGTGATAAATTACGTAATATAAATAGCCAAAGTCTTATAAACCCAACGTTACTAGCTACAATCATCCAATATCATGAGATATTTTATCAAACAATACTATTCATATATATTTTTCTTTTATTTTCACTTGGCCATATTTTTCGGCCATCGATTATACATTGAATTCCAATAACGAATAATACACGAAAATTCGCAGCTCTTCTATAATTTATATGGAAACTTTCCCACATAACCACCATCTTACCAAATAGCTAGCAACCAACCAAGATGTGACTAATGGTAGACTTAGGCTTAAAGTTTTTATTTTATTTTTTTAGTGGATTATCAAGGCGAAATGGATGGCTAGACATGTTTTCTAAGGGAATTTAGCACTAAAAGTGAGTGCTATAGCAAGATTATTTGAGAAAAGCTAGCGGATCAGTTGTACCTGCAATTTAAGAAACAAACAAAAACACACAAAAATATAAATATTTTTGGGATTTTTAGATTTTATGATTTTTTATATTTTATAAATATTTTTTTCTCCACACTTAATTTGGAAAGTGGTTTGAGAAGTGTGGGAATGAAAATGTAGGAAAATAAAAATAAAAGCACGGGTTACCTCCCGAGAAGCGCTTAATTTTGAGAGTCTTTAGCTAGACTCCTTTTTTGGTAATTCATTCTTTGGGATAGAAGGGTGTGAGTTCTTCTGGTGTTCCCAAAATATCACGTCTACTAATAATCTAAGAGAGATAAAGTGGGTGTGTGCACTTTGTTCTAGAGAGAGAAACGAGAGATAAAGAAACAAAGTCTCGCAAGACATAATGATAACAAACACCTCATAACCCATGAGGTAGGGGGTATTTACACCCATACATACATCTAGCTTCCCCTCGCAACTATAAAAGTGTTGCGAGGGTGAATTGCTATCGCAAGTTACAACAATGTTACAAAATATACCCTAAACTATTACAAAATATACATAGAAGTCTTTGTACTAATGATTTACACTTTTCGTGTTCCAATAATCTCCCTCTAAGGGTAGATCATTCAGGTCTTCTATTTATGGGCTTCTTGTGAGGCAAGCTTCGAGATCCGATTCTTTGCTCCAAGCGTTTCCATGATGCTCGAAACGTCAACCTTTCTGTGTTTACTTTCACGACTCTTGTCATTAGACGATGATCTCTTGCAGTCATCATTATCTGCCGGTTCTCTACCTTATTTAGTATCCTTTCAAGTTTCTCCAGAATCCATAACAATGTTCCTATGGAGAACTTGGCTACTTCAACGACCCTGAACAATCTTTTCTGCTTCGTGTAGGTCATATACACTAGACATACTCCAAGGTTGGGTTTTGTAAAACAAGTCCAACTCTTGACTTTGTGAATACCAAGACGAGCCAAACATTGGAGGAATCAAGTTGATCTTCCTTTGATGACTTTCTATTCCCAGCTGAAAGTCTTCGATGTGAGCTGCTACTACGTAAGATCTCATGAACGTCATTACTGAGTCTATGGGGTCTTGGTATATGCCTTTCTTGTTGTAGCAGTCTCTTATTCTCTTAAGGATGTCTTCCAGATCGTGAGGATGAAGGTTGATGTAATCTGCTTCAGTGAAGTGATTAAATCAACCTTACTATATAAGATATCTTGAAATATGATAATAGAATACATGTGTAAAACATGCAGACAACCATATAAATCAAACGCCACCTCATTACAAAACCCACCAACAATAAGAACGTAATCATGACAGGTGTAAACCATGAATTGAACCGGCAATTAAGTGGAAAACCCACTATGCAAATGAGTGAAAAACCCACTAACTAAGTTTTTAATCCATTTAAGCTGACGGCTCAGTTCGACTCGGCGTGTGAACAATATCGGCTTAAGCCGCGACTCCAAAGTACACCTAAGCTATTTCACTCCTTGAGCCGACCTCACACTCGACGGCTTCAAATCAGTACCGGCTTTCAAACTACAATGTGAGATTTAATATATAAAAATCAACAAAACCTTTAAGCACATGGAAAAAAAGAAAACTAAAAAAACAAAAATCAAGCCACCTCTTGATATGAACACAAAGTTGAACATGGGAAAAAATAATTGAAACAAACTCACACCGCCCACGTGGCACGTTCCGAAAGCATGTTATTGTTGACCTCCAGAGAGATCGTTTCCACGTCATCATCAGGTGAATATTCTCTCCTTCCTCCAACAAAACAGGCGTAAAACGTTACAATTCCAGCAAATTCAATTTCTCTCTCTAAACAGGTATATTCCTTTCCCCTCTCTCTCTAGATTGATCACATGTATATATATATTCTATAGATTGTTAAAGTAGTTTTCATTTAGATCTAAATTTGGTGTGTTGTAATTGTGAAGGTGAAATGAGTATGAAATTGTACGAGAGGTGTTCGAGAACGTTCCGTGATAATCCTACGCTTTCGCGGTTTCTCGTTGTTTTCGCCGTCAGGTATATCTTTATTTTGTTGCTATTGATAGTTTTCTGATGTTTTTAAGTTAGGTGTGTTGTTATTTGATGTTTTTAAGCGAGTTGGTTATTTTTTGCTAATTTTAGTGATATATGTTAGGTGTGATGTTATTTATAGTTTTGTGAAGTTAGTTAGATCGAGATTATAGTGAACGTAGAGATAATTCGACGCTATTGTTAGTAATTTTGCTTAAATATGTTGTGGGTGTTGTTATTGATAGTTTTATTATGTTTTAAACCGAGTTAGATCGAGATTATAGTGAACATAGAGATAATCTGGTGTAATGGTTAGGAGTGTTAACTGTTATGTTTGCGGATTTGATTTTTGTTGATATATTGCTGTTATTGCAGTTTAATCACGTTTTTAAGTTAGTTGGCTACGTTTGTTGAGTTTGATCATTTTGTATCTGTAAAATGACTTTAGTTAAGTTAGGTTTGGTTTGATCTCAATGTATAAAGTTTTGTTTTGTAATTGAATTGATCGTGAGCTGTTTGATGTCGTTATATTGTTTACAGTTTACTGCTATTCACATTATAAGGAAGTAATCATCCAGGATGTTTTTGAAGTCTTTATACATGTGACGTTATAGTCTGGATTAGATCATTATTACTTTCGAATTATAAGTCAGAAAGTTTGAAACACTAATTAGTAGCAGAATTTTGTAAATGTTGTTTCGGGTTAAGAGGATGTTGGGTTCATGGTGCTGCTAATGGTAATTTTACTTGTTATATTCATGGATGTGATTTAGATTATAGTGATAATTGGATATGATTGTCAGTGATGAGGATTGTTGCATGTTTGTCTAATTTGGTAGTTATTTTGGTAAGAAGAGTTTGATCCTTTATATCTGTCCAATGACCAGAAATATGTTAAGTTTGGTACTTTTGAAATGCCCAAATTATGCTGATCGTTTGGGGCTAAGAGCACATTGAGTTCATTGGCGACTGCTAACCTATGATTGTGACTCGTATCAGTTAAGTTTTTAACTTAAAATCGTTTGAGGGTGGCGACTTTAGAATTATTTGTATCTGAGATGTTCTAAAGTACATTGTTAAATTCTATTGCTGAGTCCGCTTTCCTTTTCTACCGGAAGTTGCTATGAACCTGTAGTACTTTATATAGTTCAGTAGTCGATTGCATTCTGACAAGTCGTTTTGGGATAGGTCTTTCGATAAGCGGCTTTCATATGCAGAATTGTAGATATTTCTGGAACTACTTTTTCCTTGTTACGATTTCCTGAACTTTTTTATGCAATAGTTCTACATGTTATCTTCTTCAAGACAACAATGAATTCAATTTGGATACATGATATCTGTGCCTTCTTGGATTCTTGCTACATAAGTCTCCAAATATTAGGAAGGGCATCCTCTTACTTTTGTTGGCCTGTCTGTGCTCTGTTAAAAATGTTAGTCTTTAGATTGAATCTTTGAAGGCTTCCATTCATTTTTAGCATAATGCTAGTGTTGTCTACTATATGCAATAACTACTATTGTTCATAGCTTTTTTTCCGGATATTTGGCTTCCACATGGCTTTTTATCAACTTTCAGAATTTTGATTTAACATACCTTTTGTAGTGGTGGGGGTCTTGTGGCTTATTCTGAGGCGAACGTACAATCGGCTGCAAAGATTGATGCATTGCCTGAGGCAGGTAATGAGAAGAAGAGGGTGGTGGTACTTGGAACTGGTTGGGCTGGAATAAGTTTCCTGAAAAATCTGAAGAACCCCTCCTATGATGTCCAAGTGATATCACCAAGGAATTACTTTGCATTCACACCTTTGTTACCAAGTGTAACAGTTGGTACAGTGGAAGCACGCAGCGTTGTTGAACCAATTCGCAACATTGTCAAGAAGGTAATCAAAATGGTTTATGTGTGGCTTCTTCCACTAGTCATCACTTTACTACATTATATTTGGCAATTTCGAAGCTCTATTGTTATGGCTCATGTTTTGGTGAAGATTGATTTTCCTTATTAAAAAAGACTGAACTTCAGCTCCACAGTATATCTTTTTAAAACCATGAATTGGCTACTTTTTGCGTGTACTTGTTGAGAGTTATAGTTTGTTTACTGTAGCTACTGACAAATGCTTATTCTTTTTAACAGAAGAATGTAAATGTTAATTACTGGGAAGCTGAATGCTATAGGATTGATGCAAAAAGTAAGAAAGTTTACTGTCGTGCAAGTCAAGACGATAAAGAAGAATTTGTTGTAGATTATGATTACCTGGTAGTTGCAATGGGAGCCCGTGTCAATACATTTAACACTCCTGGTGTTGAAGAAAACTGCCACTACTTGAAGGTAATCAACTCATCAGATCTTGTTGTATATAATTTGGCTTGCAACTTGACAAAACATCCTAGTGTCTTGAGGATATTCTTATTTATTGATTCCATTTCAGGAAGTTGAAGATGCTCAGAAAATCCGCAGGACAGTAATAGACTGCTTTGAAAAGGCATGCTTACCTAATATGAGTGAAGAAGAGAGGAAAAGAGCCCTTCAGTTTGTTGTTGTTGGTGGTGGTCCAACCGGAGTGGAGTTTGCTGCTGAGCTGCATGATTTTGTGTCCGAGGATTTGGTGAAGTTGTACCCATCTGTTAAAGATTTGGTTAAGATTACACTTCTTGAGGCAACCGACCATATCTTGAACATGTAAGCTTGTGTTACAGTTTAAAACAACCATTGCATTTGCTCTTTTTAGATACAAATCACGAGTCGTTTTTTTATCCTCACAGCATTATATGTTAGAAATGCCATATTTATGGCTCATTTTTGTTTAGTTCTTGTTTTCAGTTACTACACTGAACTTCTGTTCAGATCGTGTTTCCTGGTAGTTATTTTGTTGCCTTCCATGTATGCTTATGCAGTCGGTCAATTTTGTTGTGCAGGTTCGACAAACGTATCACCATTTTTGCTGAAGAAAAGTTCCACAGAGATGGCATAGATTTGAGAACAGGGGAGATGGTTACTAAAGTCACAGATAAAGAAATTTCAACCAAAGTGATCAAAACTGGGGAGACTTCTACCATACCTTATGGGATGGCTGTCTGGTCAACGGGTATTGCAACTCGTCCTGTTGTAATGGATTTCATGAAGCAGATTGGGCAGGTATATCTCACCTCACTTTGGATCTAATGTAACCACTGATAAATCCAGATATGTGTTCTCTGGACAGAGCCTTTGGTTGTCATTCTCTTTTCTTTTTCGTGGATTATATAAGTTCTCTTGTCAGCTTAGGTTGACCGAAAGTACTTTCTGTCTACAATTTTTAACCGATTCTTGTGTCAAATATGATTACAAAAATAAGATTCTTTTCAATTTTGAACCAATTCTTTTGAATAAAATGATTTAGGAGGGTTTATATCTTTAAAATATACTTTGATCCATAAGGGAAGATACATTACCATAATCGAGTCAATGGGTCCAAACTGCCATCTGTAATATCTTGTGACAAGGTTTATTCTTATTTCTATATAGGCAAATAGACGTGTGTTAGCTACTGATGAATGGCTCAGAGTTGAAGGGACCAACAGCATATATGCACTTGGGGATTGCGCCACAATTAACCAGCGTAAAGTCATGGTGTGTGTACAAATATACACTTTGAATTATACACCAAAGTGGTTTCACTCTGTCACCATTCTATATGTTAATGGATGTTCCTTTACGTGACAACTTTTGATCCAAAACACTTCTTATTTAGTTAAAGTATCATACATGAAACTCATGTGTCATGTAATCTCCAGGAGGATATTTCAGCCATATTTCAAAAGGCAGACAAGGACAACTCAGGAACACTTACAGTTAAAGAATTTCAGGAAGCCCTTGATGACATTTGCGATAGGTATCCTCAAATGCAACTTTATCTAAATAGTAAGCAGATGAGCAGTCTCGTTGATATACTTAAGGAATCCAAGGGAGATGTTGCGAAAGAATCAGTTGAATTGAATGTTGAAGAATTCAAATCAGCTTTATCTCAAGTAGATTCTCAAATGAAGAATCTTCCAGCAACCGCTCAGGTGTAACATCTAACCACGTTTGATTAAGCTTTAGTTTATTGATCTTTTTTTCTTATTTTCTCATGTGATCAAGTGATTGTTCCACAGGTTGCAGCTCAGCAAGGATCTTATCTTGCTGATTGTTTCAACCGTTTGGAAGAATGCACAAAAAATCCAGAAGGTCCTCTACGTTTCAGAGAGTCGGGCCGACATAGATTTCGTCCATTCAGGTACAAATAGAGGCAGGTTGACATCATAGATGGTGGCCCTATAGCTACCCATAAAAACATGCATTCAAAACCTTCAAAAATCTGTTTAAAAAACAATAATTAAAAAAAAAAAAAAAAAAAAAAAACCTTCATTATGTATGTAGAGGGAGATTTGGTAATATCTGCAGAAGTCACCACTCCATTTAGGAATCTTTACCAGCATTAAGTAGGGGTGTTCAATTGTTCATCGGGTTGATCTAAATACAAATTTGGGGTTTCTAATTGGGAATATATAAAAGTTGAATCGTTTTTGTTGAACTCTTTCAAAAGAGACCGTTTGGGTTCTGGTTCTGGACCCGACCGAAGCAAGACTGGTTGTAGAAAATCTATAATTGACCCAGTTTGCTCTCATTCTGATCATCTGGTTTTTCGGACTCATTTTTCATTTCTGCATAGTGCATACTCTCTACTGTATGACAATTACCGTAGTTGCTAGAAAACCCCTGAACTCCCACCGCCTTTCTCTTTTCCAACAAAAAGAGTATAATCATGCAAAAAGACAAATGACTGGAAAGACCAATATCAAACAACAAGCTTATATTTTCTTCTCCAGCAAAGATGATAAGTTTGTTGGAAAAGAGTGTTATTTTTCTGATGCAGATGATAAGTTTGCTGTTCGATATTGGTTTTTCCAGTCATTTGTGTTTTTGCACAAGTTTTTTGAAGCAACCTGTCACCTTAGAGTTTGTATATCCGTTATCTGATCTTGTCATCGACTCTCAAAAAGTCAAAATGAACTCCATTTTGGGACAGTAAGCTTAAAACCTTATGATCTATATAATAGGTACAAGCATCTTGGTCAATTTGCTCCATTAGGGGGAGAGCAAACCGCAGCACAACTCCCAGGTGATTGGGTGTCTATTGGCCACAGCTCTCAGTGGCTCTGGTACTCCGTCTATGCAAGGTAATTCCCCCTCTCCCCCCTGGCCAAGCACTCAATAATAAAGAAATTTTCAATCGAAAACACTGGTTAAAGTTTGTTCACTTTTGTTTGTCCTGACCCGTACAGCAAGCAAGTCAGTTGGCGTACAAGGTCGTTGGTGGTGTCAGACTGGATGAGACGTTTCATCTTTGGGAGGGATTCAAGTCAAATATAAGTTGATCTCAACAGAAATAGACCAAGCAAAAGTCCCAAATTTTCCCGTTATCATAATAACCTGGCCCACAGGTCCTCTTAAACTTTGTCGATGATCGCAACAAGTTTTGTTCCATGATCCATATGCTTTACTTGATTCATTTTTGTTTTTCAAACTTAGATTGCTCCTTCTTTGTGCAAAATTCACTACAAATAACGGGAAGAAGCATTGTCCCTCCCCAGCTTTACTTTACAGCTAGTTTTACTCGAGACCCAGAATGTAAACTAGACATCTTACTAAACTGTATAATGAAAATCATTTCTGTTGTTATTGTATTATTCTGTATCGGCCAACGTAATCAGATTGTAAGTTTGTAACAACTTTCTAATTTTTAATTTTCTTTTCATTTAGAGCTTCAATAAATGAGAAATTGTGACTGGACGACTGGTATATGATTTGTACCCTTAGCTTTGGCTGTGTATAGATAGAAGTGTGGTTTCCGGTTGGTAATTATTCTGTTGTATGGTGCGAACCCCGAGAGTCTTCTAGTATATGAAGAAATAAACTTTTTTTGTATTACTGGTTTCATTTTTGTATATTTACCAGGCTGCAAAACCTTAGCAATGTGGGTATAGTATGGTAGTATACTACCATCTTTTGTTCATGAAGTTAAAAAAGGCAGGATCGCCAGTTGAGCGGTTGAGCCACCACATGACAACCATTGCCCAAAACCTGCTAGTGACTGAGCCACCGCATGACAACCATTGCCCAAAACCTGCTTGTAACCAAGACACTGGCGAAGTTTGCAACGAAAAAATATATCCGAACTTAAAAATATATCTGCCAAAAATTGCTACCAGCTATGTTGGTGACTTGGTGCTAAAGTGGTCGCCAACGATTGTTCCTACCAGGGGACCAGTAACCAAAAATGTCAATTGCTGCAGTGAGAGCTGTAAGATCTTGGACCCTAGCTGTTGCCATGGAATCGTGAGCCAGAGATCTATCATTGCTTCTGCAAAGACCACTGCCAATGCTTGTACAAAGACAAAGTCAACATAACTATTAAATATTTGTTAGATATTTGAAAAATCAAATTTGCTATATAGAAAAAATGTAAAAAGTAAAAGGTTAAGATAGTTTTCGTAATTTGTTACATAGTTTAGGGATGTATTTTGAAATTTGTTTATAAAATTTAGAAACAATTACATGTTTTGTCCTTGTGGTTTACCCCAAATAACAAGTTTAGTCCCTATTTCATTTTAATTACACCACACATATCGATTTTTGGAACCTGTTACCCAGACAATCCTATTTGCACCGTTAGTCCTTCCATTAAATTTTTTTCTACCGCTAGTCCCCATTTTTAAAATAAATTAAAATAGAGCAAGGATCGAACTTGGGTCTTTTGCTTCACAAAGTAACGCCCCAACCACTGGACGAGCGTCCAGTGGTGTAAATGTACCATTTCACATTTGTTTTAACCTATTTCGTTGGATTTAATATCTGTTTTTCGTTTTGTCCATTTTTATACGTTTTCATCCGTTTTTATACATTTTCGTCCGTTTTTGTACGTTTTTATATGTTTTCGTTAGTTATCTTACGTTTTTGTCTATTTTTATACGTTTTCGTCCATTTTTATACGTGTTTTTATATGTTTTCATTAGTTATCTTACGTTTTTGTCCGTTTTCATATGTTTTTGTCCGTTTTTATACGTTTTCGTCCATTTTTATATGTTTTCATATGTTTTTGTCCGTTTTTATATGTTTTAGTCTGTTTTTATACGTTTTCATACATTTTTGTCCGTATTTATACGTTTTTGTCTGTTTTTATATGTTTTTGTCCGTTTTTATACTTTTTTTTGTCTTGTCCGTTTTTATTCGTTTTATTTATACGTTTTAGTCCGTTTTTATATGTTTTCATACGTTTTTGTCCTTTTTATACGTTTTCGTCCGTTTTCATACGTTCTCTTACGCTTTTGTCTGTTTTTTTATACGTTTTAGTCCGTTTTTATACGTTTTCTTATGTTTTTGTCCCTTTCTTTTCATCTGTTTTTATTCGTTCTCGTCTGTTTTTATACGTTTTCATCTGTTTTATACGCTTTCGTTCTTTCATACATTTTTTATTTTTATACGTTTTCGTCCGTTTTTATATATTTTTATATGTTTTTGTCCATTTTTATTCATTTTCATCAGTTTCATACGTTTTTGTTCATTTTTATATGTTTTCATCATTTATTATACGTTTTCGTCCGTTTTAAATATTTTCATATGTTTTTATACGTTTTCATAAATTTCTGTTCATTTTTATACGTTTTTTATTTATTTTTATATGTTTTTGTACGTATGACAACGTTGAAAATGGATAAAAACGAATCAAATTGACAAAAACATTTGAAAACGTATAAAAAAGGATGAAAACGTATAAAATGGACAAAAACGTATGAAAACGGGCGAAAACGTATTAAACGATTGAAAACGTATAAAAACGGATGAGAACATATAAAAACGGACAAAAACGTATCAAAACGGATGAAAACGGACGAAAACGTATAAAAACAGATGAAAACGGACAGAAACGTATAAAACAAATGAATACGTATAAAAACGGACGAGAACGTATAAAAGCGGACAAAAACGAATGAAAACGTATAAAAACCGGCAAAAAGATATAAAAACCAAAAAAAATGAATGAAAACGGATGAAAACATATAAAAACGGACAAAACGTATGAAAATGTATAAAAACGGACAAACATATGAAAACGTATAAAAATGGACGAAACGTATAACAACGGAGAAAAACTTTTAAAAACGGACGAAAACGTATACAAACGGACAAAAACGTAAGATAAAGTATGAAAACGGATAAAAACAAAGAAAAACATATAACAATTCGAAAGTGTAAATGTGGTCAGTGTAGAAAACTTTGGTGTCGATATCATCCATGTCTCAAAGTGAAATAACTAAATGCACTTGCATTCAGTGAAGACTTTGTCATTTCACCTTGGGACAATTTAGTTATTTCACTTTTTGACAGAGACGATATTGGCATCAATAGTTTCATACATGAACGACGCCTCCACTTTATTTAAAGGTAAGGATTACGCATACAATTTGGACATACCACATAGACGATTTTTGCAATTTACTCTAATATATATTTGGGAAAAGTGAGTGTGGCTGTTATGTTCTTAAACTTTAGTATATACATTATACAATCTCAAAACTACATTATATTGTTTTGAGCATGTCAAAACTAAATTATATTGATCAAAGTGTATCAAAGTGAGCTCATATAAGTTTTATTTGATGAATAAAACCCCCGTCTTTTGTTATGTAAATGATATCTTGTTGACAACTCTTTTTAATGATATTAACCCGTCACATAATTTGAGTTCTATAAAATGTAATAAAGCTTATGGAAATTACTAATGTTAATTGGAAATGACAATTATAAGAACTTATGACCGTTTTTATGATTTTGATTAATGCAATAAACATAGTTTTGAGTTTTGACATGATTCTATATCTAGCTTAGGTACATGACAACCACATATTCTCTATCCCCTATATATTTTACATCTTTATATTTGTAGTAGGATGTATCATTTCACTTTAGATTGAGCATCTTGTCTCGATCAACTTCAAAGCATTTGTTCGTCTTTGGCAATCACTATCGTAACAAATTGTTAGAACATCAAAAACCCCGTGGGTACATTGTATTGCCGTGTATTAGGCTTATAGAGTACATGTAACATAATTGAAACCCAAATACCTCTTGCAATCCTCTTGCAATCTGAGTATTATTAAACCTTGTTAGCTTCGCTTTTTTATAAAGATAACGTCACACAAGTGAAATGGACTAGATTAGATACTACAGGGACTACTATTGTCAAGTAGGCAAAGTAATGTTGTAATGAGCCTATAAATACCCCTCATGACTCTCCATGAGGGGTGTGGGAAATTGTGTATTGTTTCATTCTTATTAATAAAGTTCCATTTTCTCCACCCTCTCTCTACTTTCTCTCACTAGAAACATGTATCATATCATCATGTTTGATCAACCTCGACCTCCCGAACCACATAAATATTGTATATTATCGGTCCTACAATTGGCATCAGAGCCTCGTTGTGTTATATCACTGATTTTTGTGGTTCGAATCTGTGTTTTAAGCTGTTTTTATATACTTTTTTCAGATCTGGAAAATTTTTTTTCCTTATCTTATTTGGTAACAGCTTTTTACTACTTTCTTTGTATCCAATGGTCAAAAACAAAAGTCTCATACTGTTTTAACAATGGTTCACAAAGCTGTTTTCATATGGTCTTTTATAGGTCCAAGTTACCAGTTTTGTACAACTCATATTTTATGATTGTTTTTGTACCATCCGTGAATAAAGTGGTCAAAAAGTGGTTGAAACTCATCGGAATCTGGGCAGAAAAGGCTGGTCGGAAGTTTTGGTCGGAATAATCGCCGGAAAAAATCGAAATTTCTTGTATAAGAAATTTTCGAAAAGTTAAGACCCTAAATTTTCGAGAAAGTCAATTTTCGAGAAATTCAAACCCTGAATTATCGAGAAGTTACATTTTCGAAAAGTTCAAAAAAATTCTCGAAACTCAGGTTCTCGATAAACCGGGATCTCGATAAAGTCATGTTTTCGATAAGTTGAGAAGTTATCGAAATCTTTTTGAAAAACTTATCGAAATCTTTTTGCAAGCAAAGTTTCGAAATCAAAAGCAGAAGATGGAGATGAAGCAGAGACATGACCACGACACTAAACCATATACCGAGACTCATTTGGACCTCAGTCAGTTTACCATCATCAGTCCAAAGCTACACGAAATATACATATGAAATGATAAAAACATCAACAGATCCAAACCAAAACCGATCCATACACAACCTCTAACAACACCAACCTCTTCTATTCTAATCCCACAACTTTCATCTAATGCTAATACAAACAAAAGTAAACCGAATCTCAGATTGCTTCAAACTTTGTCGCCAATCTTTTTAAAGATTTTTTTAGTTTGAAGGCTACTCATCACAGATCCATGTCGAAAGCTTAAACTTCATTATATTATCTGAATAAAAGGAATGAAAAAAATAACAAGTATGTTACTTCACTCCTTTGGTTCGTTGAAATGGAAAACAAAACGTAATCACAACAATAACGACCTACCCGAGACCTATTCAAGATCTTGAAGACTTCTTCAACTTTGCTCGGTGTCTTAACCAACAAGAGTGTTTGATTGTCGGTATTGCACAAGCAGTAAGAAAGGGGATGTTTAGTTTGTTATTCGTTTTGATGATTAGATGAGATTCGGATTAAAGGAGATAAACATGGGAGAAAGATATTAGGCTGATGAAAGTGGTAGGCGGAGAAAATGTTGTGTATGTTTTAGGGTTGTGTAATGTGAGATTAGGGTAAGCTGTTATATAATTGGGTTTTGGATCGTGTACTATCCATATATTTGATTCGGGCCTTATTGCTATATCAAGTGGATTGGATCTGGATTGGGCTCGAGGTGGATTGGGTCATGATTTACAAACGCATAACTGGAATATCAAATAGAGTTATCCAAATTTGATTTTTTGGATACTTAGCTTTGATAATATTTGATGAATTGAGTGGTATTTTGGTATTATAAATTTCACGGGGATACATTGTTCACGACTAGAATTGGTTTGTTTAACAAAAATGACTACGGGGTTTTTGTATGGTATAACTAATTTGATTTTGAAGTGACGTTTCAAGCGCGTACTTATTTATCTTTGAGATATGCGGGTCTCAAGATAACTTGTTTGGGCATATGTTAATGGTGACGAAGACTTGATTTATCTAGTTTTCATAGGTCAAGGGGTGGATGGACGAAGACCTAGTTAACTATCACTTAAAGGAGATACATTGTAGTACTCAGTGTCACACGAAGTTGTGGATAGTCAAGAGGTGTTGTACGTCTTATACTTGATGGTTGGTTGGTTGAAGAGTATAGAGTACATAGGGATTCGATGGTGCACGAACTCTCTACACCGTTTTTAGTCACACCATCGTACAAGATTAAGTCACAAGATGGGATGTTTACTTTAGTTTCAAGTTGGCCATATCGGGTTGTCTCCATATGTGGTCATTACTATTAGTCGGTGAATTCAAAGGAGGTTCGTTTAAAGGTTGGTTTGAGAGAAGTGTATTGAGAGTACATACTTTTGCGACATATACTCACAAAATATGCGTTCATGGTCTATCTAAATTGCATCAGAAGTGTAAAGTACAGGTAATTATGGCATGTACACAAGATTATGATGATTCCGATAACTCGCAACCATCAGGAGGGAGAAGAACATGCCAGAAGAAGTAGTGTTTCATCTTCAGTACGTTGGTTGATCGAGGGAATTGTGCGTTATGTACCAAGTATGTGTACGTGTTCATCAGGGCTTATTACCAACCTTCTGTGCAATACTATGTGAGTTATGTTGTAATGATGCTCCCCGAACGACAACCATTGTGCTACAGTTTAGAGTCTACTTTATCCGCTGCGTGATAGAAGAAGGGTTGTTAGTTCAGGAGGGAGCAGATGAAAAAGAAAAGGCTCACTAGTTAGGAGGGAGTAATAACCTAACTAGACCATTACAGTTGAAGTTCAGAGCAATGTAAATTTGTGCCTTTGTGCCGAAGATCAAATGCCGAGTTCGTCGGAAGAGTGAACTTCAAGTCTGCCTCAGTATCTAGACTACAGAGACTCTGCGCTTCAACAATGTCAACATAGTTTACTATTGTTGTAATTTACAATGTTTATGTATTTATAGGTCTCATTGTAACCATTCACGTATGACGATATCTTGGAGGGAGATTGTTAGCTTCGCTTTTTTATAAAGATAACGTCACACAAGTGAAATGGACTAGATTAGATACTACAGGGACTACTATTGTCAAGTAGGCAAAGTAATGTTGTAATGAGCTTATAAATACCCCTCACGACTCTCTATTTGGGGTGTGGGAAATTGTGTATTGTTTCATTCTTATTAATAAAGTTCCATTTCTCCACCCTCTCTCTACTTTCTCTCACTAGAAACATGTATCATATCATCATGTTTGATCAACCTCGACCTCCCGAACCACATAAATATTGTATATTATCGGTCCTACAAACCTCTTGCAATTCGAGTGGGAAAATTAGTAAAAGCACAAACTAGTGAGAAAACTTAAAGCATTAAACCTATTAATAATTATTAATGAACCCCAAGGTTAAACTTTATTGATAATCAATTATTTATAGAGTACATACAATAAACTATAATAAAACCATAATAGATCGACTCAACATGTAGAATTTGACCGAGCCTTATAATACACTACGTAACACAAATGACATAATTTGACTTGCATAGTTCCACCAAATTAGAGTTGCATAGTTTCTGTAATGTGAGAACTTTTACACATTTAAGTGGTACTGCAAAATTAATTTGGTACTGAAAATGTGTATTAGTGAGACTATATCATCTAAATTTACAAATTTCCCTCTTAACATATCAACACAATACCTATGGTTTTGGATATTGATCCATATTTTCTTTTAAATTCATATTTTAAGAACTGTGAGTAGCTCTTACAAACAAATAAATATGGCATTCAATAATATGCTTATCGAGAACTTGTACGGTGATCGTAAAAACAACCTTTTTGCAATCAAATTAAGTAATTAACACAGAAAAACTTTTATGACATTATAAATGGGCCCATACAGCAATAAAGATAGGCCATAATTGCATGATGTCTTTTAGGCCCAATCCAATATGGACATTAATTGTGACTCATCGTGTCTGAATTATTCAAATATAATAGTGACTTGACCCATAAATCATATGGTGACCACAAGTGAAAATAGTCACATGAGACGTGTCAAAACCCCACAATAGGCCACTAGTTGGAACATCGTCCCGTTGACAATGATGGAAGAAAAGGATCGGTTGGTAAATTAAAAGGAAGAACATGGGTTTCTTAATGTTTAGGGGACAAAAGTCGTCTAATCCAATCAACTACTACTTTATTACTAATCAAATATCACACCATGTCTCTATTGTAATGTGTCATTATATTGTGTTTAGGGTAATACTTGTGTTTCTCCTCCACTTGATCTTATCCTTATCATTTAATTGGTGTACCTAATACTATCAAAAGGGAGGTGATTTGCACACTCCATATTTTGATTGAGACACTCACGGTACAAGTTTATATAACACACTGTAAACACTGTACAACTATGTTATGCACACAATAGAGTGTCTCAATCTTCTTTTTGGAAGGAGCGGTGGAGGGGGGAGAAGTGTTTGAAAGACATATATCCTCGTGTGTACGCGCTAGAGGTAAATAAATCCATCTCAGTTGCTTCTAAATTTACACAGGATTCTTTAGCTTCTTCTTTTCGGCGTGGTCCTCGTAGTGAGATAGAACTCGAACAGTGGAGGGATTTGTTGGACTGCTTGGATGGAGTCTTGCTTAGTTCAGCGGAGGACAGGTGGAGTTGGGTTCTAAATGGCTCGGGCGACTTCACTGTTGCATCAGCGCGACAGTACATTGACAACAAAAGATTGCCGGTAATTTCCTCAAAAACTAGATGGATTAAAGAGGTTCCTATCAAAGTTAATGTCCATGCTTGGAAGGTGAGAATAGACGGTCTACCGACTCGTTGGAACATTTCTCGTAGAGATATGGATTTATCATCTATTCTATGTCCTCTATGTGAGTCGGCGGTGGAATCGTCGAATCATTTGTTTTTTGAATGTATTGTTGTTAAAGAGATTTTTCGGAGGATATGCAAATGGTGGGATGTGATCAATACGGAGATTGCTTCATTTGATGATTGGGCTTCTTGGATTAGTAATTTAAGGCTTTCTTCTAAGCACAAAAGATTGTTAGAAGGGGTGTGCTATGGTTTATGGTGGTTCATTTGGGCTTTTCGGAATAAGAAGGTCTTTGGTGTTGTTCCTCCATCTAAGGCGAATATTTTTGACGATATTGTTCTTGCTTCTTTCTTTTGGTGTCGGTATAGATGTAAAGTTTCGTTTAGTTGGGTGGATTGGTTAAAAAATCCAAACCTAGTGTCTTTGTAATTTTCTAGCTTCTTGCTAGTTTTATCTTAATAAAATTGCCGTTCAAAAAAATAAATAAATAAAATAAATAAAGTGTCCCAATCAAAACTATGAGTGTGCAAATCAATTCCCCTATCAAAATGATAAAAAAAAAAAAAAAAAAAAAAAAAAAATTATTTGTGAAAAGATGAGTTTACTAATTAATCTCAAACATAAATGATTAGCACACTTAAATTTTAAGTATATTGACATTTATATCCTTACAGGATAATAATGAGTAAAAGTGATGTGAAGATATAAATGTCAAAACACTTAATATTTAACTTAATATTTAAGTGTCCTAATTATTTATAGGAGGTGATCACCTCCCTTTGCTAAACTAAAAAAAATTGGAATTCAACAAAAGACTATCGACTTTTTCTTTTTCTTATTTTTTTGGGACCAAAAAGACTATCAACTTGAACTGCCAAACAAACAACACGTTCTTTGAGTAACTCCACACATGGGCCATGGCCATTAACTCTTACCATCTTCTTCAGTACTAAACTAAAGTTCTACATCCTAATCCACGTCTACTTTCATGCCTTGATGAATTTCTTAACTCTCATACTCTTTATTTGCAATTTAATGCTATCAATCTTGCATCTTCTCCTGTCAAATCGGCAAATATAGTAATTAGTAAAGTAGACTATAGTAGCAAGTGATGTTCTTCCAAAAACACTCCAAAATTGATACAAATGGGTAAAATTCTTTCAACGTAGTAACCATATCTGCACATTAAAAGGGTCAAAATCCGTAACCAAAATACATAACTAACATCACCGTTTGACCCAAACTTAATACATATACACGAGTTAAAAGCATTCTTAAGTTTCAAAGACCTTATTTACAACATGTACTTCCATAAACCATTATGTTAAAAAGTGAGAGGCATTCAGAATTTATTCCAAACGAAGGCTAATAGTATCTCGCTTTATCCTAACAACAAGCTTCACCCTTAGACCCGTGCAATGCCTTTTTTTATCTACATAAAAATGTTAACATAAAAGTATAAGTCCACGACTTGGTGAGAAACAGTATTTACAATTATTTATAAGCTTTGTAGTAATATCATTTTCATTCTTTATGCTTTCTCATCTAGCAGCACTCTAGGAGCCTTCCGGCTATTACACTCTAGTAGTGCCACATTCAACTTTCTTCCTTTTTGTAATGCCTATTTTCGGCATTCAATTTCTAGCAATAGCCACTTCGACATTCAATTTTCTATTTGTCCGGTTTCGACATTCCATTTTATTCTGCGGCGAATACTTATGAGTAGCCCTATCCTCATGCACGGATGCATTCGTGGATTTAATCGTACATACGTAACCGTTATGTGCCTACTATTCATTTTCGTAATGCCCATTTTTCAAGTTCATATATCTTCAAAGAAGTCAAGGTCTTAGGTCTATGGAGGAATGTTTCACGTTCAATGGCAGAAATTATCCTACATGAAAGGCCAATACACTGCTATGTTTAAAGACAATCAATTTTAGCATGGAGGAAGTCATTAGTAAAGGTCCTATACCAATGATTAACAACATGTAAGAAGAAGATGAAATATAGGATAATGAGAAGATCAAGAAGATGGATGGTTTCGATGTTCAAGCTATATTTATCAGCTCACGTTCTTTAAGATTCTATTCTAGGAAAAATTCTTGATTATACAAATGCAACTGCAGAGGAGATCGTGGCTTTTGTTGCAGATGCGTTTGATGTTGAAGAGGAAGAAGCAAAGCACAATGAGTTTTCTGTGAAACCTCAAGCTGATTACAGAGTATTTGATATTCCTTAATCTCAAAATTACCACAGAGTCTCAAATACAAGAATAAGGATCATCTTAAATTTTATGAATGATTATTTCGGTGATGCTTTATGTGATCAAGAAGAACTCTCAAGCTAGCATGTCTAGACTAGTTCAAAGCTTGAAGGACAATAATCTTCTATTAGATATGCTCTATCTAATTATGTAGAAGTTAAAAGAAGAAAAGAAAAAAACTTGGACTCTACATATAATTAATACGGTGTTTGAATTCGACTTAATTGACTTAATATAGAAAAACTGAACTAATTAAGTCATATAAAAACTGTTTGTTTGTGGCTTAATAGAGGGAAAGAGCACTGAAAATATTAAGTAATAAAATTGAGGGTGTCTGTATTAAGTCATCTCTTAATTAAAGATGGTTTAACATAAAATTTTAACAAACAAGCCCAAGTGGGTTCTTTTGCCACATCATATTTTTATGCAAATTCAATTTTGAAAAAACTATTGCCAAATGTGAAAATAGCAAAACACTTCAATCTTAACTGGATTCAATTGAAACCAGAAGATGAATAAGACAATGAGACAATATAATTGTGACCGGATGATTAATCAATTGTCGAATGATTACAGTACACAAAAGACTTCTCAACTATGAAAAGAAAGAAATGAAGAGGATAAAGACGAGTGAGAAAAAAAAAATGAGAGAGAAAAATTGGATGTTTAGTTTTGTGTTCAATTAGAAAGAAAAGAAAATATGAAACCAAATTAAGCTTAAAATTAAACTTCTCTTCAAATCATCCTAATTTGAAAAAAAAGATTAAAGGAGGATTTTGACATAATTCTTCCCTTTTCTTCTTTTCAAAAAACTCTTCCGAACATGATTATGTTTTATTTCCTCTCCTCTCCACTTCGCTTCTTTTCTTTCCAAAAGAGAAACTCATAAACTTACTGTAAGTGATGGAGATGATAGTGTATTAATGTGTGTATGAATCCTAGTCTGACTATGAGTAATTATTCTCATGGTCTCCGACAAAGAATTCAACTTGGCCCCTCTTTATTCTTGAAGTCCTATAACAACCTCTTCAAAGAATCATTCCTTTTATTACATAATTAGTCCCTGCAATTAAGCTAATCATACCTTAAGTAAAAGAGATAAAATAAGTAAAAGGTTTAAAACTTAATATGGTAAGGATATCATTCTCAATACCTTGGAAGTTTTAAATATGTCAAACATATTCAACTTATTAGTGAGACTGTTACCTTTGGTTAGAATTTATGCAATATTTTTTGTAGATTCAATCTTTGGTAGTTTTATTATCCTTTCAGTCATTTTGTCTTTGATAAAGTGGAGATTAATTTCAAAGTGTTTGGTTCTATCATGAAAGACAGGATTATAAGCAATTTGATTTACAGCCTTATTGTCACAGTACATAATGATGGGTTTGGCAGTTTTGATGTTTAAATCTTGCAGAAGGTTGGTTAGCTAGATGATCTCACATGTGATGCGGCTTTTGTGTACAAAGCAAGCTTTAAAACCCCCTAAACAGTGTACCTAACTGTTGTAATGTAGTATAGGCAAGACCGGAGGATTGATCGTTCTATAGGCGAACAGTGGGGTAGGCTCGTAAAGTATGACGAAATGATCTAAGAGACGAGAGGAGATTCTTTTTGGTATTTTTGTATATTTTATGAAAGCAAATAATTATCTGGGTTTTGGAGATTTGGATTTTAGACTAATATTAACCTAATGACAATAAAATTAAATGACAAGGAAAAGTAAATTGCTGAAGAATTATAATGGGAAAACATATTGGTGCACTACTCTCTAATATTACCTAGCTGTCTCTACTAAATTTGTCACTCCTTGAGTGGTGATTATGGAGGATATATCTAAATTAGTGTTGTGCCTTGGTCCAACTCCTATACCATATACCAACTAGCCTGGTGCCTTGGTCTGGCTCATAACTAATTGTTGCAAGCAATTATCCAACCCGTTAATGTCTCGCAATCCAACACCGCTCTACGATCGCTCTGCATTGGCACATAAACTACAAAGAACCCTAGGCCGAATCAACTAGGCCAATAACCTAAGTAAGGATTATGTGGTTCTTAGTCCGACTATAACAATTATCACTATTGAAGATCTAATCAATTCGTCAATGATAGATAATCACAAACACCAACATGAAAACAGTAAAGAACAACTAAATAACAATAGATTTTATGCAATCCTAAGTAAACCCAAAGAAGTTTAGCCTAGCATAGCACACGAAGAACAAGTAATAGACATAATCAAGCAATAATTGGTAAACATAATTGAATGATTAATGAATAAACTTATCTTGTTGATACAAATCTTCATTATAAAGACAATAGTCCATAATATTATAGAGGCGTGTGGTCAAAGTTGTTCACTTTGCCTTATAGTAAAAAAACAGATAACAGTAAATTGTGATAAACTTTGACGGCGAATGATTTGTTTTGAGAAACTGTATTTGTAACATTAAAAAAAAATCCTTTTTGAATGGTTACATTGTATCACTTTTGTTTGTTTATGTATATGTGCACCGTTTTCTATATCAAGTTAACGTTTTTATATCGTATGAGTTTGGATTGATCATTCATGTCACCAACACAATTTTTACAATTAATGCATAAAAATTTACCAACATTTCACACGCCAAAAGATCAATATAGAACTCATATTTACCATAAAACCAATGAACCAATCATAGCCGTTCATTTTTTTTATCAAAATAAAAAAAAAAAATAAACTTTCACCCTTTTTTAAAAAATTAAATATCTCGCAAACCGTTAATCGTTATGTAAAAAAAATCATACCATCGCGATGAGAATTAAATTATCTTTCTATAGATATGCATTGTTATATAATTTCGACGAACTTTTGTTTTTTCGACGAACTTTTTTTTTTCAAAATTTTCGCCCATAAAAATCACATGTGATTTGTAAAAATCACATGTGATTCGTTAAAATCAAATCATATGTGAGTTTTACGAATCACATGTGATTTGTAAATATCACTTGTGATTCGTAAGAATCATATGTGGTTTGTAAAAATCAAATCATATGTGATTTGTAAAAATCAAATCATATGTGATTTTTCTAGGCGAAAATTTGAAAAAAAAAAAAATAATTCGTCGAAAAAAGAAATTCGTCAAAATTTTATAGAATTACATATCTATAGAAAAATTATTTAATTCTCATCGCGATGATGTATTTTTTGTAGCTTGAAGATTTACCGTTTGCAAGATATGTTGTTTTAAAAAAAGATGAAAATTGTTTTTTATTAATTTAGATAAAAAATGGATGGCTATGATTTGTTCATGGCAAATATAAGTTATATATTTATCTCACCTCATTAAACCAAATATTTTTTCTAAGCTTTTAATCGATAAGCCTTGTCCAGTCTACAATTCTTTGCTCTCATTGAAAAAAATTAAGCTAATAAACTTTTTTCATTTTGGGTATGTTTGGCAAAATTAGATGTAACCTGTATGCTGTAAGCTGTAAACTGTAAGCTGTTAACTGCAAAGCTGTTAACATGAGCTACAAACTGTATCATTTTTTCCATAAAAGTGTCTGGTAATTTAGCTATTAAATGTAATTATAAGATGTAAAATGACATAAAAGGACATATCTATAATTATAAATAAATGTTTGGAATGGTATATCAGTAATTTAAAGTTTTAACAGCTCTAAGAAGTTTAAAAAGCTTCATGAATCAGCTTTTCATTTAGGAGCTATTTGTTTGACATAAAAGCTTGAAGTTAATGTATCTAAACGGAACTTTTATTTTAGAAGAGATTATTTTATAACAAAAAGCTAACAACTCCCCCAAAAAGCCTCTACCAAACAGGCCCTTTGGCTCAATAGACGCCATGGTTTTAGAATTTTAAGCTAAAGAACATTGTTGGTAACTTGCCCATCTCACTTTTGCCCCACCAAAATGTGAATCATTTTTTTTTTGTATTAGAAGCATCATAGCAAATAATATATTATTTTATTTATTCACCAAAGAGTGGTGGTTTTTAAAATAAAATGCCCACAAATAAAAAATCAGATGTTTCCGACAAATAGATATCCACAACACAAACTATTTTGGCCACATATTTCAAGCAATTCAAACTATGTTTGCCACATATTACAACTTCAAACACAGTCTATGACAAGTGACAATTTTACGTTAACATTTATTCATAAACTTGAACATTTTTTTGGAAAATAAAAGAGGGTTGAATAGTTTTACCGTTTTAAAATTTAATTTGCTTTGATAACTATACGTGAGATCAACTAATGCAAATAATAAAACGATAAGTAAAGTGCAAGTAAAGAAAGAAACGATCAAACCACAACACGAGTGTTTATAGTGGTTCAGTCTACAAGGACTCTTTTTCCTTACCCTACTCCACTCCCCGAGTATCCATCTCAAGAGTATGTTTCACTAATCAACAAGCTACTTTATCCAGCGGAGAAAACCTTACACGTCGCTTACACAAGATTTCTGACACAAAGCTAAATGTCGAGTTCTTTTACAAGGGTACAACTACTCACGTCACTCTTTGTATTTTAAGTACTAAATGTAACACCCCCAACTCAAATATGGCAGCTATCGTGCTGGGGGTATTACGAAAATAGAAACCAGGCACATTTATAGTAAACGACCACAACTCGGGACGTTTAAAATGTGACCAAAACATATCATTCGATTTACAAACCGTTTAGAGTACAAGTACTCTTTAGTCAAAGTTGCAGCGGAAAAGTAAATAGAGTTTGCAGCGGAAAAATAAACAAAGTATAGCAGCGGAAATGTATAAGACACAAAAGGTTTTACGAATGACATGCAAAATAGGGTAGTAAAGTAGTTAAGCTGCCGTGACAGAAACGCCCCTCCAGCCTTAGCCACTCCTCCACGCCCAAATTATCATCATGCCAAGCTAAACATTATTACCTGAAAATACATGCTTAAAAAGTCAACACAAAGGTTGAGTGTAATCCATAGGTTTAAATATATATAAAGTTGAGCACAAGGTTTTAATCATAAGATATGAGCAACATATGCTAATATCGGGTAATCAAGATAACAACCAATGTATAGAGGCATCCCTGTGCATATAACATTGTTGATGATGCTAAGCTCATGACACGCAAACGTTAACCACAATCATAATATCAATATAACCGCGGAATTTCATAATATAACAGTGCCCTCAAGGTCGAGCACTTGCCATTTACTCGACAAATCGAATATAGTACACCACAATTTGCCTATCTAGCAAAAGGAGTGGGAGGGTCAATTCCTATAGGCCTATATCCCTATATTCGCGTTCACTCGCAAGTGATTAATGGTTCATGATCTGAGGGTCTTGCATAGGCAAGGCAGAGCTACTTAGCACATCGTCAGGAAAGCATACCAATCAGGAAAGCATACCAAAAATACTTGTGCTCAGAAAACATTTAAAGCATGTATCTCACCCCATGGGTTTATAAACATTTAAAAGATAAAAAGTGGGGCTATGAATCACACCTTAACAACAGCAGGTAACGAGATATATATGTCAACCAAACAAATACGCCTCACAGCAGACAATCCTCAGCACAACCTAATCATATAAATATCATAACTCAGCAATAGTACTCGAATACTTTAATAGTTAATGCTTGAATGAAGTTTTATAAAAGATGATGGCGTTTGAAAGAAAACATTTTCCAAAAGTAGTCTCGTGTGGAAGAAAGATAGAAAAGAACAAGTCGGCGAACCTTAAAACATATGAGAAAACAACAAAGACTCGAAGAATACTCGTCAAAAGAAAGGAAGAACAGAAAAGAATAAAAGACACGAATAGATAAAGACAACAATTCCTAATAGTCTCGGTATTACCCATTTCCCAAAATATATTAAGATTATATTTGATAAAGTATAGTAAAGATAATAATTAATTTTAGTAAATTTCGGCATGACCTGCCCGTTTATAAAGCATTTCCCGAGTCATCGACTCTTTTAAATACAAATAACGTTAATAATAATATAAGTGTAGATATTAATATGATTGGATATATCATTCACGTTGTCCATTAGTTGTTCAGGTTTATCGACCATTTCGTATAGTTCGGGTTCCAGGTACGTTAAGATCTTTAAGGGCCTAACGTACCCTACCGTCTCGTGTACCAAAGGGTCCATAAGTCCAAATAACCATAGCCGCAAATCCAATACGTCCAATACAAGTTCACAAGTCATAATATAAGTCATCAAAGCGGATACCAAGTCCGTCATCCAAATTAAATTAACTTTAACAATTTTACATTTTAATTTCATAGTTGTTATTCCGTATTAATATTTACCGTTTAAAACTAATAATAATAATAATAATAATAATAAATATCCGAGACTAATAACCAATCCCGACAAAACATAACCAAAACCAAATCCGAAACAAACATCACAATCCCATGTTCTCGCCTCAACCAAATTAACCAATTCTAAACCTAAACCCGTCACTAACCTAATAACAACAACATCAACAATTCGCAATACCCTTCGGCTAACCAAACACATCCGAATCCAATCACAATCAACCCAAATACCACCAATATCAATATTTACAACATGAATAAAAATAATATACCCTCCCACCACCACCACCACGGCTCGGTGGTGGTGGCGTGGGCTGCCGACATACGAACAAACCAAACGGAAACCAAAATAATTCCAAACAACATAAATCCATACTCCCTTAATCACCTAACTCGACCAAACATCAAAATAAACAACACCCTCACCGAGTCAACCGAGTTGACTCGGTGAGTTTGACCGAGTCGCGACCCAACGAACCAAGAAAACACCCACACGAGTTCCTTTTATCAAATCTTTAATCAAAACTCTTTTTATTTAACAAAAACATAATTAAAAATCGGTTTAATATAAATTCGAAAATTAGGGTTTTCAAGTTTTAGGGTTTTTATTAAAGAAAACGTGAGGAAAGAGGGTGGAGAGGGCTCGGTTACCACGAGCTCGCCGGAAAAATGATTTTGGCCGGAAAAGTACGAAATTCGAATCTAATTTCTTAGATTTAGGGCGCGTGNAAAATAAGGTGGCCGGAAAAAGGACGAAATTCGAATCTAATTTCTTAGATTTAGGGCGCGTGCGTGAGTTTCAAGGCAAACGGTTTGCGGGGATGAGTCGGGGATGTCCCGATCTACAAGTCTAGATAGGTGGTGTAAGTGGTGGTTGCCGGAAAATTTTCCGGTGGCCGGAATTTGGTGAACGCCGGCGAGGGTGAGGTGGCCGCCGGTTTAGAGAGAGAAAGAAGAGAGAGGGAGGAGAGTTTGTGTGTGTTTTTGGGTGTGTAAAGAATGAAAGGAAAGGGGGGTAGGGGTTTATATAGGGGAAGTAGTTTGGGTGGGTTTTAGCTTTACTTCTTCATAAAACGGTTCGGGACTCGAATGACTTAGCAAACGGACTCGAAAAATTATAAAACTTGCGCCATCGTTCTCGAAATAGTTTTTCCAATAAATTCAAGCATAAACTTCATAGTTTTTCTCAAACTCATAATAAATCAAATAATTTGGCAAGTGAAACAAATTCGAGTTTCTCTAGGTTGTGCTGAGCTAGTCTACAAATAAATTCTCGTTCCTAATATATCTCACGCTCTTCAAATCAAATTTAACATGCTTTAAAGTTTTAAAACGTTTCTGGCTCTAAAAATAGAAGTTTGGCTAGGATTAGGTTTTAGGAAAATTACCAGATGTTACACTAAAATACTAACCGATCACTACAGAAGGTTTATGATTATTTTGTACAAACAATGATGTATGAACAACAACAACAATTCACACAACAACAAATGAACAAGCCTTGCAACATTTTGTGAAAGCTTGTAATGCCTTGATCTTCTTGCTACAAAGAAGTTGACTAAAATGAAATAGGAATGAGTTAGATATGAATGAGAGAATGTGTTGAAAACTAGAAGGGGGGGGGGAGAGATTAGTTTTATGTCTTTTTGATTTATTATGAAAACTTTTGTTTTTAAAACTTTGTTTACTTTAAAAACTTTTGATTCGATATTATGTGAATTCAAGTCTTACACAATATGAACAATTATATCTAGGTACTAAAGCAATAATAATGTAAGTAAGATAATAAGTAAGAGATGGAAAGATCGAACCGCGAGACAAGAGATTTATAGTGGTTCGGCTACGAAGCACCTCTTCGCCCTACTCCACTCCCCGAGCACCTAACTCGAGAGTTTTCTTCACTATGTCAACAAGCTCCCTTATGGCGGAGAAAACCTTGCACACCTTTGCTTACACCTATTAACGACACTAAGCTAAATGTCGAGTTCTAATCCTAGCTAGAACCAATCTCACACCACTAATCACTACACTACTTCTTCAAACCTTCTTCACTACCTCTTCACAACTTCTTCACTACTTCTTCACAACTTCTTCACAACTTAGCACTACTTATTCAAACCACTTTTTCTTCACTCCTATTCTACTTACACACCACAGTCTCTTCACAACTTCTCTACCTACACATCTTACTAGCCTAATTTCTTAAGTTCACACCTATCTAACTAATATTCACAACTTATACACAAATGAATGAATAATTTACAAATGATAATGTACAAACAACTTAGATGATGGGATCACACTAAGTTGTAATACTTCTTGTCTTGATGAATAGAAGTATTCTTCTCTTACACTTGAATAGTTGAAGCTTGGATCACTTGGAAACAAAAGCTTATGATTATATGATCAAAAGAGTGTGAAAGAATAGAAAGGAGATTTAGATCTGAAAGTTTGGAGTGCAAAAGGTGAGGAAAAAGTCCAGAAATGAACCAGTATTTATAGGCAAAGTTTACAGCTAGAGGAGCATGGCCAGTCCCCTTAATTATTAAGGGGGCCGCCCCCTGTAACGGCTATAAACTTTGTCTTTTACTGGGGAAGGTTTTTCTGGAACATTTTTGCCATTTTTTGTTGAAAATTTGAATTCATATATTTATAATGGATTTAACATATTTATTTAATACCAAAAATGATTTTCTAAAAGATATAAAATGTTTATAAGATTTTATAAAAAATCTAGTGATTAAGAAAATGTTCCTTTGATCATAAAATGCATTAGGCATTTTGTTTATTCATACCTTAAGTGATTAGGTTGTTAAAATGAATATTTACGACTAAATACTTGTTTACGTCATAATCCTTAGTTTAATGAGTTTACATTTTGTGATTATCAAAACATAGAGATATCGAAAAATATTAATAACGTTTTTAGGCATTATTTATATCAAGAATCTCCCCCTTTTTTATTGATTACAAAACCTAAACTCATTAAATCAAAAATTAATTTTTAGACAAGTATTTAGTGAGTTTATATCCACTTCTCCCCCTTTTTGTAGAATCAAAAAGGTTTAGTCGACAAGTTTCATGTATGAAATATGACGGAATGAAAGCTCCCGCTTGATGTATACTCCCCCTCGTTCGAGGGCACCAAGGGATCGAGCTATGGAATACTTGCAAAAAAAAATAGAAGTACAAGCATATATAGGAAAATATGGAATACAACAAGCATAGCAAACAAATATTAAGGACACATATCAAAACATTCATTAATTTAAAGTAATAAGTGAAGGATCCTAATTTGCCAAAGAGAGCCATCGAACTTACTTGCAACAAAAGGTTGGTTGATTCTTATTTGAAAGTGAAAATCATATGCATATGGTATGCTTAGATGGTTGATGATGGAGTGTTTGGAATGAAAGTAGTTGAGTTAGGGTAAGGTTGTTGGATTAATGGAGGTATATGTTTGGTTACATGGATGTTGGAGAGTTTGGTGGTGGAAAGTTTAGAGGTGGAGAGTTAGGAGCGGAAGATGTTGATTGAGGGTTTGGATGTTGTTCAAGTAAGGGTGTTGGATGAGTTCTAGTGAGAAGATACTCAATCCAAGTGAAGTGTTCATTCAATGCAATGGTTTGGTTTTGGAGAAAGATGCAACAAGGACAATTGTTGACATGTTTCTCAACTTGGTTCAAGTTGTGGAATGATGAATGATGAGGCGAAAGTGTTACGCTTTTAGGGGGTCATTTAATCCCTAAATCGTTATTTTATGATCAAATATTGCCTTAAATCGTTCCTTTTGTCATTTTAGGTACTTTCAGGAAGAATTCTGGAAAACATTGCATTTTGGACGTTTTTGGAGCATAAAAGTGAAGAAAACGACAAAGTCTCAAATCATGCTGGAAGTCCTACCTGACGGCGTCAGGCTTTGGATGCTGATGCCGTCACCTGAAGATAAAAGAGTGGGATTCAGACTTTACTAGACGACCAAGGAAGGATTCAACATGTTTACACCTAACGGCGTCAGGTGTTACAAGGTCCAGGCCGTCTGGTGTTAAGTTAAAAAGAGACGGCCCTGAAGGTTTTAAAGGCTGACGGCGTCAGAAGTAGATCTAGGTGATCCGACAACCCTAGACACGGCGAGTTGACGGCGTCAGGATTTATAACCTGACGCCGTCAGAGTGTATTTTCTATATATACTTTAGGATTTTTCTTCATTAAAGTGTGTAACTTTTAGGAGAACTTTAGGGATAAACCCTAGGTCGAATTTTCTGCCTTTTTAAGGGTTTTTCACCCTTGTTTGATCCATGATTAATTAAAGATAAGTCTTCCATCAAATCATTCAATATGTCTATGTGTTGTGTGATTATATCTTATGCTTGTCTTTCAATTAACATGCTAGGCTAGGTTTCTCTTGTGTTTGCTTAGATCTAATGAAACCTAAATATTGATTACTTGTTGTTGGTTTGTTATTGATTGTTGTGGGTGGGTGATGTCGATGTTAGGCTTAAGAAAACTGGCTAACTTCCAATTGGTGACTTGCTTGAACGTCTTAAGAAACATGAATCGGATGTGTTTTACGATTATTTGGTTGTATTTAATGCAAAAGAAATTACTGGTGATTTCATGGTTTGGATACTAAACGTGTTGCTATAGAATGAAGTTTGCGCTTATAGAGTTAGGGAAGATCGTACACGGCCCTACGAATGGTATTAAGGAATACAACCCGTCATCCACACAATTGTAACAAACCAATTAACCGGTAAAAGATAGCTAGAGAGTAATGAAATCTAAGTAAACACACTTTTCTCCATATTAGTTTCACAACCACTTTTATTTTCTTGTTATTGTATTTTCATTGCATTAGTAGATATTTGGGTTAGTTGACTAGCAACTAATTCCGCCCACTCTTCCAATTACCCAAGATTTTTACTTGCTTTCCATAAAATATAAAAATATAAAAAGAATCATCCCTCACCCTTAGACCTAACTAGAGTAGTTTTCAATCCTAACGACACTATTCCCCGAGAGAACGATCAATCCCCGGTACTTGCCACTTCACTATACTACATTGGTTAGGTACACTGCCTGGTGGGAATTGCAAGCTTCTCAAGATCCCTTGAGAGGTAAAACCTACTGCATAGGTCGCAAACCACACATCAATGAAGGAGAGCTAGAAGGAGGTTGATCCAAGGCGCGTTGAGCAAGGTGTAGAGCAAGAAGAGCACTAAGCTCATGGGCTTCCTTGAGTTCTTCAATGAACTTCAAGTGTTTGGAGGAAGGTGATGATGGTGGAGTGTGGTTGTTATTTAGGATGGATGTTTGGATATGCAACATAGGAGTAGCATGTGTGGTGGTAATTCTTTTGGTGGTGGAGACATTTTTGATTTTAGGTAATAATTAATGGATGAAGATGAAGGTATGAAAGAAAAAGGGTGTTTCATAAGTGGAGGGTGTTTTGGATGGTGCATTGGTAGATTGAACAAGATGTGAGGTGTTGGGAATGAGATTTGGATTGTTGTTTTGAGATTGAGCATGCTCTTCAAATGAATCATATGGGTGAGATGAAGGTGTATTTTTGGGAGCAAAGATGGATGGTTGGTTATTATGATGAGGTTTGTGAAAGGATTCTTTGGAATTAGCTTGAGGATTAGGAGTATAGTTGGGAACAAATGTGGGTGGAGGAATTGGGTGAGGACGAGTGAGGTAAGCAATTTGAGTATGAAGAGGAAGGTGAGTGATGCAAATTTCATCGTGCAAGGTGCATAGTATTGAGATCACGAAGATCATGGAGTTGGTCAAGTTCTTCACGAAACTTCAAGGTTTCCAAGAAAGATGATGATGGAGGAATTTTGTAATGTTGGTGGGAAAGAGAGTGAGGTGTTAGGGATGTAATGTTGATTGTTGTTTGGAGGTTGAGATTTTTCAACAAAAGGATTGTTTGGAGGAAATGGATGAAATGTAGGTACGTAGTTAGGAGCATAGGTGGATGCTTGACCATTATGAGGATTGAGGAAGGGTTCATTTGAGTGAGCTTGAGGGTTGTGTGTATATTTAGAGACATAAGAGGAATTTGGTGTTGGATGTTTGACAACATCATTTGGTTCGAGGGGCTTTTTATGGATGTTAGGCTTTCTTCTCCAAACGGGTTTCTCGGTCATCTTAGCTAACCTTGAGGTTTTTGGTTTTGGTTTGATAGGAGAGGACATGATGAGATGAGTGGAGATTGTGAGGAATGGGAGTGTTTATAGTGTAGGATTGGTGGGATTAAGGATGGATTAAATTTGTTGGATGGATTGGAATAAAATATGTTTGTGAATTTTGGGAAGTATAGGATGAAATGGGCTAAAAAATGAAAAGTTTCTGAAATCCCGACCATCAGATGGCCGGTCCCCTTAAATAGGGGCCGGTCCCCTTAAATATTAAGGGGGCCGCCTAATGAATTAAGGGGACCGCCCATCTGTTGATTCCCAGATAGCTAGAAATGGGTTTTTGGCAAGAAATTGTAGAAAATGTTGTGTTTTTAGGTTTAGTTTCAAGCAAGTCCAATTCTTTGAGGCAATTTTAGCACATAATAACTATGTATGCAAGGCATGTTAATTAAAGAGATTAAGCAAACAAGCAATCTTATCTAGCATGAAACCTACTCATCAAGCAAGTAATATATATAGACTAGGAAACCATGAATAACATCAAGTATATTCTTAATTATACGTAGGTGGGAAGATTAATGAACTATTTGATGGATCCTAATGTGTGTCTATGTGCACTAAATGGGAACTTAAGATAGCATGGACTTCTAGACTTGTTACAAACAAAATCTTAATACACAAACCATGGTTCTCTTGATTTGATTTAGTTCACTTATAAACGTCATGTACATAAATATAGATAACGAATATGAGATCACCACGCATGATTTAAAGAAATGTTTTAGCATTATTCAACAATGTCTAAAAGTAGATTTTTATGTAGATGTGAAAGTTATTTGAATAAAATAGATTGGATTTTATTTCAAAATGTGTTTATGAAGAATGGGTAAGAGAAAATTTTCCCAATCTTTGACTTTAATCAAAACAGAATTATGGACATAGATTAAGAAGAAAAGTGAAATAGTAAACATGTTAATAGAAAAGTGAAATGGCTATCTGAAAAATCATTTTTCATTTTTTCCAAAATGTAAGGTTTTTGTATATTTTTAAAGATACTAGGTTTTTGACAACAAATACCATTAATCATAGATTTTAAAAGATAGTTGTTAAAGATCTCATGCTCAAGAGAATTGGTTAAGGCTATTGTCACATGCTATCCTTTCTACATATCCTATGATCATAAGGAAGTGATGACGAAATTCTATATGTTTGATGCGAGAGTGTTGAATGGGGTATATCATAACATCTATAGCTCCTTTGTTGTTTCACACTTATCTAACTTAATGCCATAGTCTACGAGAGCTTGTTTCATCCTTAGTTTTCTTACGCGAGGGATCTAATCCTACTTCTATATTAATGATTAATCCACTTAACTCATTTCACTTCATCACCATGAGTTTGCTAATAGTGGATATAGAAGATTTCCATTTTCTATTTTGTTCGACAACGAACAATTTCATTTTATTCCTAGGAAAGTCAACTAATGATGTTTCTAGCTTATAAGTATATAAGCTATTATGTACGTATATATGTATAAGAGTTACAAACAATATATATGTGAAGCTAAGCATTAGTCTAACTAATCATTAATCTAAGCATGCAAATTATAGCGATAGACATAAAAGAAAAGCGTACCTTTTAGTCTTCAATGGATTTTCTTCAAGCACTTCAAGTTACCATGTTGACTTATAGAAGTCATTTGTAGATGAGATTCCAACTTTTTCGAAGAATGACAACTTAGCCATTTGGTCCCCATTGTCTCATTGGTCCAAAATTGTTTGAACCAAACATGGTTTGCATTTGACTAGGATGCATGTGTGGTGGAAGAATTCCCCACGGGTTAAAGCTTGGTTGATGTGGATAATTCCACATTGGGTGACTATTATTAGAAAAGTTTTGTCTACCTTGATTTCTCCTAGGTTGAGGGGTTTTAGGCCGAGGATGAGGATTATTTGGTCTATTTGGAGGTGGAGTTTTGGATCTTAATTTTGGTTTAGAAAATCCGGTTTCAGTTTTTAATGATGGTTTGTAAAAACTTTTTACTTCCTCATCACTCGCAATAGATATTTTTCTATCTTTTATAAGTATATACTTAGGTTTTGGCTCTAATAGTTTTTGTTTACTAGATTCGCATTCAAACTTTACATTTTTATTTTCACTAGTTGAGACATTGGTTGAGTTGAATCCTAGACCGGTTTTATCTCCTGAAGCCCTTTGAAACTTACTATTTTCTTAGAGTAAATTACAAGAATGGTCCCTGTGGTTTAACGAAAATTTCACCTACCGTCCCTCAAACTTAAAAGTTGCATGTATGGTCCCTGTCGCTGCCAAAGAATAACATGAACGGTCCCTCAGACTAACTATCGTTAGTTTTTTCCGTTAGTCCATTTGCACCGTTAGTCCTTTAACGACCGTTTGCAACAAACATTTGCACCGTTAGTCCTTTCATACGTTTTTGTCTGTTTTTATGCGTTTTCATCCGTTTTTCGTACGTTTTTGTCTGTTTTTCTTAAGTTTTTTCCGTTTACATACGTTTTTGTCCATTTTTATACGTTTTAGCCCGTTTTCTTACTTTTTCATCCATTTTTATATGTTTGTATCCGTTTTTGTCCATTTTTATACGTTTTTCTTACGTTTTTTCGTTTACTTACGTTTTTCTTATAATTTGGTTTATAAATTTTTGTTTTCTTATAATTTTTTTCCTAAAAATTTGGTTTTCTTATAATTTTTTTTTCCTATATATCTTTTAAGAAAAATTAAAAAAAAATATAAGAAAACCAAATTTAAAAATATTTAGGAAAAAACTTATGAAAACGGGAAAAAAAACGTAAGAAAAACGGACAAAAATGTAAGAAAAAACGGACAAAAATGTCTGAAAATGAAAAAACGTAAGGAAAACGGACAAAAACGTAAGAAAAACAAACGAAAATGTAAGAAACTAGGCAGAAACGTAAGAAAAATGGACAAAAACGTAAGAAAAACGGATGAAAATGTAAGAAACTGGGCGAAAACGTATAAAAACAGACGAAAACGTATGAAAACGGACAAAAACGTATGAAAACTGGAAAAACCTAAGAAAAACGGACAAAAATATAAGAAAAATGGAAGAAAATGTAAGAAACTGGGCGAAAACGTATGAAAACGGAAAAAACGTAAGAAAACAGACAAACACATAAGAAAAACGGATGAAAACGTAAGAAAATGGGCGAAAACGTATAAAACCGGACGAAAACGTATAAAAACGGACAAAAACATATGAAAGGACTAACGGTGCAAATGTTTGTTGCAAACGGTCGTTAAAGGACTAACAGTGCAAATGGATTAACGGAAGAAACTAACGACGGTTAGTCTGAGGGACCATTCATGTTATTCTTTGGCAGCGACAGGGACCATACATGCAACTTTTAAGTTTGAGGGACGGTACGTGAAATTTTCATCAAACCACAGGGACCATTCATGTAATTTACTCATTTTCTTAAGTGAGCTACTACTATTTTCAAAATTTTCAAGTTTGGAAATTTCATTTTTAAGTTTTTCGTTTTCATTTTTGACCTCTAAGCATGTTTCACATTCTATAAAAACTTATTTTCCTTTTTCCAAATGTTGTAGCTTAATTTTTAATTCGGGTACTTCATTTTCTAATCGATTATTAATATGTTTTAGCGACTTATTTTTAGCTATAACCATTTGACCTAATTTGCATAACCTATTGTATTCATTATCTATGTCTTTTTCGTCTAATGATTGATTTTTATCACTAAAGTATTCGGTTTCAGAAAGTACCTCATTGGATGCCTTGGCTATAAGACATTTCTCGTCCTTTGTTATTTCTTTCTCATCTTCATCGCTATCGCTCCATGCTCCTCCAACAAATGCCTTTTGATTTTGATCCCTTGACATCATTGGACATTTTCCGATGAGATGATTTGGGTCGCCGCATTTATAACACTTCCTTTCACTCTTGCTATTTTTGTCATCTTTGTATCTTTGAATTGCCTTTCTTTCATTATGTGGTCGTCTAACGAATCTTCCTCGTCTTTTGAAAAATTTCTTGAAGTCTCTTACGGCCATAACATATTCTTCGTCATCACTTTCGGAGGTTGAGCTATCCTCGTCACTAGATTGCTTCCTAGCTTTCAATGCAATTGACTTGCTTTGCTCTCTTTTACCTTTGACCATCTCGGAGTCTTTCTTTATTATTGCTCCGTAGACTTTCAAGTTGCCGATCAACTCATCGAGTTGTAGAGTTGACAAATTCTTTGATTCTTCAATCGTCGTAACTTTAGCTCGCCATTTTGGATAAAGAGTCCTAAGAAATTTCCTAACAAAATTCTTGCAAGAAAAATTCTCATCAAGTGCTTTTAAACTTGTGATGATAGTGTTAAACCTAGCAAATGCATTATCTGTTGATTCCTCTTCCGGAATCATAAATTGTTCATATTGTTGAATAAGAAGATCTATTTTATTATCTTTGACTTGACTATTACCTTGGTGAATTATTAGTAAAGAGTTCCAAATTTCTTTTGCGGTTTCACACATAAAGATCCGTTCGTATTCTTTAAGTGGTAACGCATTATAAATAACCATTTTAGCTTCATTATTTTTAGCAAATTTTCTTTTTAAATCATCATTTTGTTTTTCAAAATGTATTATTTCATCATTTTTAGTTAATGGATTATTTTGAAAAAGGAGAAAGTCACCAAAGGTAATAACATGCCAAAGATCAAGATCTTTTGATTTCGCATAAGTTTCGAATCTATTTTTCTAATAAAGAAAACCATCACTTTCAAATAGTGGTGGTCTTTGCATAGATTGCCCTTCTAAATATTTTTCAGATTCCAAAGATCGATTCAAGTTTTAAAATACAATATATTTTAAAATTTTTGTTTGACGTGGCTCTTGATACCAATTGTGGAAAACTAGAAGGGGGGTTGAATAGTTTTACGTCTTTTTGATTTATTATGAAAACCTTTGTTTTTAAAACTTTGTTTACTTTAAAAACTTTTGATTCGATATTATGTGAATTCAAGTCTTGCAGAATATGAACAATTATATTTAAGTACTAAAGCAATAATAATGTAAGTAAGATAATTAGTACGAGATGGAAAGATCGAACCGCGAAACAAGAGATTTATAGTGGTTCGGCTACGAAGCACCTCTTCGCCCTACTCCACTCCTCAAGCACCTAACTCGAGAGTTTTCTTCACTATGTCAACAAGCTCCCTTATGGCGGAGAAAGCCTTACACACCTTTGCTTACACCTATTAACGTCACTAAGCTAAATGTCAAGTTCTAATCCTAGCTAGAACCAATCTCACACCACTAATCACTACACTACTTACCACTAATCATTACACTACTTCTTCACACCTTCTTCACAACTTCTTCACAACTTCTTCACAACTTAGCACTACTTATTCACACCACTTCTTCTTCACACCTATACTACTTACACACCACAATCTCTTCACAACTTCTCTACCCATACACCTTACTAGCCTAATTTCTTAAGTTCACACCTATCTAACTAATATTCACAACTTATACACAAATGAATGAATAATTTACAAATGATAATGTACAAACAACTTAGATGATAAGATCACACTGAGTTGTAATACTTCTTGTCTTGATGAATAGAAGTATTCTTCTCTTGCACTTGAATGGTTGAAGCTTGGATCACTTTGAAACAAAAGCTTATGATTCTATGATCAAAGGAGTGTGAAAGAATAGAAAGGAGATTTAGATCTGAAAGTTTGGAGTGCAAAAAGTGAGGAAAAAGTCCAGGAATAAACCAGTATTTATAAGCAAAGTTTACAGCTAGAGGAGCATGGCCGGTCCCCTTAATTAGGGTCCGGTCCCCTTAATTATTAAGGGGGCCGCCCCCTGTAATGGCTATAAACTTTGTCTTTTACTAGGGAAGGTTTTTCTGGAATATTTTTGCCATTTTTGGTTGAAAATTTGAATTCATATATTTATAATGGATTTAACATATTTATTTAATACCAAAAATGATTTTCTAAAAGATATAAAATGTTTATAAGATTTTATAAAAAATCTAGTGATTAATAAAATGTTTCTTTGATCATAAAATGCATTAGGCATTTTGTTTATTCATACCTTAAGTGATTAGGTTGTTAAAATGAATATTTACGACTAAGTACTTGTTTACGTCATAATCCTGAGTTTAATGAATTTACATTTTGTGATTATCAAAACATAGAGATATCGAAAAATATTAATAATGTGTTTAGGCATTATTTATATCAACAGAAGGCATGATGTTGTTTATGCTTGTGAGTGATGAGAAAACATCAATGTGTGGCTTGCTATTTATAGGCAAACTACCTGAGCAACCCACGGATGGGACGGAACCAAATGTTGGGATCCATCCTGTATCCATTTGGTTCCGCCGAGACATGATAAAAATTATCTTCACAATCGTTTATCAAATCTAACCAAGATCTACACCATATCTTTCCATGATTCTAGAATAACAATCTAAACAAAATATTCTTAATATCTTCCAAAGATCCTAAGAAGATATGGATAATGCATGGAATGATGTAAATAAACATTTTCATTTTAGATTAACATGTTCATGTAAGTATACTTGTAAAATGTATATGCTAGCTAAGTAATGTTTGATTAAGAAGTAATTAGCTAGTTAAGGAGTTTACAAAAAAAATGTTTGAATACTTGTGTTATTATAAGACACATTTTATTAGTACTAAAACAAACAAATTTTACTTGTATATCTTATGTAACACTTTATTTGTTTTTGTATCACTTTTCTTAAAATTACTAAATTACTATTTATGAACAAACAATTTAACTTATGTTAAAATCTATTTGTATTTTAAGAAAGACTTAACTATTTATTTTTTACTAAAATAAAGTTTATAATTGTCGTTAACAAAATATTGCAAATATCATAAAATATAAATAATGTTTTTTAGACGATATTTGTATTAACAATTTTATTTTAAACAAGTAAATATTAAACTTTACTCATAACCGATAGGTTATCCCGCACATAACGAGAAACATCTTGTAGAATACTAGATAACATCACAAACATGAATAATCATGTGGTTTTGGTTCGTTCCAAGCAAGAGAGAAAGAAAGAAATTCTAGAGAGAGAAAGTAGAGAGAGAAAGAAGTGAAGCCTTAGAGAGAAAACCAAAAAAAAGAAAATGAGATTATGAGAGAAGGCTTACCCTCTCCAAGGATGGAGAGGGGTTTATATACATGGGTTTTGCCACTAGGGCGTGCCACTTGGGCTGCGGATCAGGTATACAGTGGGTAAAGACCCGTCCTTCTTCCGCGAACTAATCTAATTCTAAACTACGTATTACTAACTAATGTAACTACTACGAGCTAAACAATGCTTAATCATATCTGGGGTGACCGAATCTTTCTTATACAAAAATCGTATTCCTAACAATCTCCCCCTAAGAGAGGCCACCCTTTTGTTCTGTATTCTTGAATTCTTGCATTGAGATCTTTGTAGATTCTTTTGTAGCTCGTAGTTGTTGATTCTTCATTGATAATCAACTCAAGATGACTTCCTTGATGTATATGATGATCTTTTGACTTTGTTCTTTGCTCTTCATCCATATAATTAGCTTCAAGTCATCTTTGAGTGTATGTGTCTCTTTGTGATGTAGTGATTATCTTTGGGGATGTCATGCTTACACTTTTCTGGATCATGATCTTCTGCATCAGAGTTGAGGCATAGTCTAAGCCCATTCTTTGATCATGATATATTGAGTTATGATGTTGAAGTGTAAGCATGTGATGATGAATCTGCATCTTTTCAGCAATCGGCCTCAATCGTCAACTTCCTTGTCTTTGGAGAGAATACGCCTTTCCAACATGCTCATACATCTTTGTTGAGTAGATCTTCATGGTTAAAAAGCTCTGACGACTCCTTGTAAATGTTGGTATGAGCATGTGGAACTTGAGTGATGGTGGTGATCACAGTAAGTAAGGTATGTTGAGCTGCATAAAACATGGTTAGTAATAAACATACCGGCACTTACAAGTTTGGACTTCGAGATCGTCAACAGCATAGTGTGAAGACTTTCTCTAACCCTTACCAAGGCCGTTCCCAATCGGATGCCCCTGAAAGGGCTTTCACTGACATACCGAAGTACACCAACGATTAGGTGAGTCGCTGGAGATCACCCCACGACTGTACACCTTTTGGAACACCACCGAACACACTAAGCGTAACCTACAAGAGATCAGGTCTGCTGCCTGTGAGATACATCAAAGATCCGATCATGCTTCGGTATTTGGTTTGGTCGACAAGTGCTCCTTCAATATCCTCATCCAACTTAGTTCTCTCAACCATTGGAGTATCAACAGATTCACATGATTCGAATCCAAATTTCTTTAGTATTTCAATGGCATACTTGGATTGATTGATGAAGATACCATGTGGGTTTTGAGAAATCTGAAGTCCCAAGAAGAACGACATTTGCCCCATCATGGACATTTGGAACTCTGTACTCATTTCTTGTGCGAACCTGTCACATTCTAGTGAATCGGCTGAAGCGAAGATAATATCATCCACATAAATTTGAATGTGGAGACGATGCTCTCCCAAATTTCTTGTGAACAAGGTGGGATCGACAACCCCTTTGGTGAATTGGTTGTCTAGAAGAAATTTGGACAGTGTATCATACCATGCTCTGGGTGCTTGTTTAAACCATATAGTGCCTTCTTCAAGCGATAGACATGATTAGGGCGTTCAGGATCAACAAACCCCTCTGGTTGACTTACATATACTACTTCCTTTAAGTGTCCATTGAGAAAGGCAGTCTTCACATCCATTTGGTATACAACCATGTTCTGACTGGCTGCATTGGCAAGGAAGATTCTGATGGCTTCAATTCTGGCAACTGGTGCGAATGATTCCTCAAAGTCGATGCCTTCTTCTTGTCTGAACCCTTTGGCCACAAGTCGAGCTTTGTTCTTTAACACTTCACCATATTCATCAAGCTTCACTTTGAAGATCCATTTGAGGGCGATAATCATTGCACAGTCTGGAGGGGGCACTAATTCCCAAATATCTAGTCTGTCAAATTCATGGATTTCATCTTGCATTGTAGTAAACCAGAACGTTTTAGTCAATGCTTCTTTATAATTCTTTGGTTCGACTTTGGACAGCACGTTGCTAACAAAGCACCATAAGGCATCTGTGGCAAGTTGTCGTCGTGTAGATACTGGCCTAGATGGGTTACCAATGATGTTGTCAATCCGGTGATCATTTATCCATTTCCTGATATGCTCATGAAGTTGATGATTGGGAATTGAAGTAGCAGTGTTGGAATCATCTGAGGAGGTTGCCAAAGTAGATGGTTCAGGAGCAAATACGTTGACAAAAGGTTCATCAGGTGGTTGAGTAAAAGGATTCACTTCAAAGGTGTTATCAGAAGCTTCTTCTTGTGGAATTGAGGAGAGTTGATCTGTCTGATTGGTATGACTAGATGATGGAGCATTCTGACTAATAGGGATGGAGATGGAAGGCTCGTTTGTGGGTTGTGGTTCATCATTAGCAGCAACATCAGAATCTATGACTTGTTGCTCAGGTTCGACTCTCTGTTGAGGCTCAAAGTACTCATCATACATTGAAACAAACAATTTCATCAAGTCCTCACAAGTGGGTGGGATAGAAGGAGCATCTGTGGTGGAGGAATTTGCAAGTCCTGAACTAATGGGTCCAGGAGTCCAAAGATTAGATGCGGGTCCTGAACTGGAGTATTCAGGAACCGTTTGCTCAGTCAGCTCATCAAATGTGACATGGATGGTTTCCATGATTTGTCGGGACCTTTTGTTGTAGATTCGATAACCCTTTTTGTTTGGTGCATACCCAACAAAGATTCCAATATCAGCTTTTGCCTTTAGTTTTCCCAAGTCTTCGCTATCATTGTTTGGGTAACATAATGCACCAAACACACGAAGGAAAGAGAGGTCGGGTTTTCTTTTATGCACTAGCTCATAAGGAGTTTTGCAGTGAAGAGGATGTATTAGAGATCTGTTCTGAGTGTAACAAGCAGTTGCAATTGCCTCTCCCCAGAGAAACATAGGAGCTTTGGAGAAGATCAACATTGTACGTGCTGCCTCTACAAGTGTACGGTTTCGTCTTTCAATGACTCCATTCTGCTGAGGGGTTCGAGGTATACTCCTTTGATGACTAATTCCCACATCTTCATAAAACTGAGTAAGTTGTTGATTGACAAACTCCGTTCCATTATCTGTGCGGACGAATCTGACAGTTTTATTGAGGCCAACTTGCAGTTGCTTGATTAGTTTGATGATGATCTCAGGTGTTTCATCCTTGGATCTGAGGAATTTGACCCATGTGAATCGAGAGTAATCATCAACAATCACTAACACATATCTCTTTCCAAATATGGTTTGCACTCTCATGGGACCACAGAGGTCCATGTGAAGGGTATGAAGAACTTCCATGATGGTGTTGATGGTTTTGGGTTTGTGAGTATGTTTCTTGCTTTTACCAAGCTGGCAAGCAGAACAAAGATGATCCTTTTCATACTTCAGCCTGGGCATGCCACGAACAAGATCTTTACGCGTAAGTTCATTGATGGTTCCGAAGTTCAAATGGTTCAAACGACGATGCCACAACCACGACTTGGTCTTGGAAGCCTTAGATAGTAGACAGATTGGGGATGATTGCATCATGTCTTCAATGGATATAGTGTAGAGGTTTGTGCCACGTCTGCCTTTCAAGAGATCCATCCCATCCAATCTTCTTACATGACAAGAGTGTTTTCTGAAGGCAACTTCTAGATCTGAGTCACAAAATTGACCTACGGAGAATAGATTGTGCCCAAGACCTTCTACATAATATACCCGAGAGATAACGCTGTCACCAACCACATAATCTCCATAACCCATTATTGCACCAAAATGATCATTCCCGAATCTAACAGTCCCGATAAACTTTTTCACGAAATTTCTGAGCCGCGAGCGATCCCCCGTCATATGTTTTGAGCAGCCTGAGTCCAAATACCACAGGGCGATTTGTACGACCTGCATTTGAAATCAGACAGATATGGATAACGGACAAACTTGGATCCCCAACCAAAAGTGGGTTCCGATTGGTTAGCACAAACATCAGAATTGGAAGAATTAATAGTGACCTTAGTCATAACATGATATGCTGGGGAACTAGACTTATGGTTAGCACATTGGGTTCCTATAGGAAAAGTTCTACCAGATTTCTTCCAAATCCTAATGTTGGGAAACTTAGGATTAGACTGTTTGGCAAAGGGGCGATGACTTCCTATTGACACTATTCTTCCAGTGGGTCTCCAATGATAGCCAACATTAGTAAACTTCCTTCCTGTTGCTTTCCAAACATGTTTTACACGATTATAATAAACAGTATGACAACCAGGGGATACTTTAGAAGCATACAAACATGTCTTAACACACACATCATGATTACCAAAATTTAAATAGTTATTACAGATCTCACAACTGGTTTTAGAATTCGAATTAATTACAGTACGCCTAGAGCTAATACTAGAATCAACACGATTCACAACATTCTGATCAGTTTTATTGTTCCTAATGTTGTCTTCTACTTTCTTTCCTTGAGCACTTTTAGCTGGCGAAGTCCTATCATTCCTTGTATTGTAACTAGACTTTGACCCGCTAGCATTAATGACAGCTTTTACTCCTGTAGAATTAATTATGGGAACATTAGAACGAGAAACTGCTGTTTGATTTTTGGTATCGGATGTGTTATGTTTTGGTGATGTTATGGGCACTTTAAAGGCAAAATGCTTGTTCTTAACCTTAGAGGAACCATCATTAGTCTTATCACGCATGCAATCAGCCTTAGGACATGTACCAATGGCATAATCTAAAAGCTCATATGATCTGTTGGTGAGATAATACACATCACGGATGCCAATGTCTGTAGGACTCACAATTCTAACTTCTTCAATAGTTTCGCAGAGGATATCTAGGCAATCCTTGAGATACCTAAGGTACTCATTGTGAACAAACGCATTATTCCTAAGGGGAAGAGGAATATTAATGGCATCAACATCAGTTCTTTTTGTTTTCCCTTTCACCTGAGTCTTTAGATTCTCATTTTCTTTAAGTAAAGAAGTTATCATTTCATTGTTTTTGTCACGCACGATCTTTATCGAATCATGTAACTCTTTGTAATGTTGTTTGATTTTAGAGTTTTCAGCTTGAAAACAATCATTTTCGTATTTCAAATCGTTAATGACATTTTGAAGTTGAAGATATTGAGAATCAAAACACGAAGGTTTCTGGGAATCAAACACATCACATTTATTGTCAATCACATCACATTTATTCGACTTAGATTGTGCAATTTGAAGCTTCAGTTTCCGAATCGTGTTAGTGTGAGCTTGAATCCTTTC
>LBNU01032809.1:0-25748 GCA_014162995.1 Artemisia annua
GCTAATAGACTGAACTCAATTAAGTGAATATCAAATTACATAAGTTATCAGAAATGTGTGACCATATTTATCGAATTGTGACTACGCTTAAGTAATGTGTGACAAAATATGACTATGATTTAGTCACACAAAAACTCAATGTGACTAATATCAAGGTTAATGATAACTCATGACTTCACACTTTGCTATAAATAATAGTCACATGAATATTTCACAATGTGACTATTTTGAATGTATTGGTCACATAAAATACCCTTATAATGTGGCCATAAACATCATTTAGATACACATTTGTGATATGGTGTGACTATTGTAAAGCCTATAGTCACATGGTCGTGCTTCAATTAAGTGTGGCTATACACATTAGGATTTGGCAAGCAAACACACACTAAACTTTAGACACACTTATTAACTTACGTGACCATATGTATCGAATTTTCGTTACGCTTAATCATGTTTCTATGGTTTAGCGTGACCATATATGACATTTGGTCACACTCGTCAACTGTGTGACATATATTTGTTACTATTAATGGACTTAGTTGATTTAACCCATCCGATAATTAGCTTAATCTTCTTGGTACATGTGCTAAAAGTTTATTAAAGCTAATTAGTTGGTATTATTCCAGCTACGGTTATATTTGGAGTCTGAAATGACAAAGTGATTAATTTTTACGGGGTTATGCGTTATTTGACAAGATCGGGATAAAACCATTATCAAATTCATTAAACCGTCAAAAAAGCTAGTTTTGGGCATTCAACTGCAAGATGTGACTACATCGCTAATTCATTATTATTTATTTCAGATTGAAGTGGGATATCACGAATGCGTGTACTTAGTATCTCACGATATCGGGGTTGGTTGGATGAAGATTCTTCGAGATCCTTGTTCGAGCTTTTAACCTTTACAATGATGAAGACTTGAATATCTAGTTATTTTGTGATTCTTCCTCTCTGTAACCACAAATAACTATCACTTTAAGGAGTTACGTTGTAGTGCTTAGTGTCACATGCTGTTGTGGATAATCAATAGGTGATGTACATCTTATACTTGATGGTTGGTTGGTTGAAGAGTATAGAGTACTTAGGGATTCGATGGTGGACGAACTCTCTACGCCGCTCTTAGTCCTACATTAGAGCAAGTTTAAGTCACAAGTTCGGGTTATTTTATTTCTGTCTCAAGTTTGTCATATTGGGTTTTCTCCATCAGTAGTCACTACAAAAAGCCGATAGAATGATAATGGGGTCAGTAAAGAGTTAGCTGAGAGAAGAGTTTCAAAGAGTAGAGATGTTATCAGCAGTTGATTCTCATGGGCGATTTATGGTACTTCACACATGTTTGGTTAATTGGACATATGGGGTTACGCTGCCTCCGATTCTCCATCGTTAACATAGTGTGTATGCTTCCGATTCCAAAGAAGGCATCGTGGGGGAAGATAGAGTGGATGTTCTTTGACTTTTCTTGATTTCTTTGCGAAAACACTCATTTTCCACGAGGTTCTGCAATCAGGGGGAAGAAATGTGCACATCAGGGACGCATAACAGGTTCACGTGATCGAGCTTACAACTTTATTACTATCGGAAAGACATCCGCAGAGATGATCAGTGGTTCAATTTTGTGATTTTGGTCTAATCATTTCAATCTTTTCGGGTTATGGAATGTGAAGTTACCTACAAACGTGAGAAGATCTTGTTGATTTCTTGCATGTTACCCTCGAATGAAGCTTCCGCGTTGAGTATAACCGTGATTAAGTAACTACTCAGATTTGTTTGGTGTGGTTTACTGTGTCATCTACAAATTCCGCTGTGTACTTCAAACTTTAACAGTTAGAAGACATGTTAACTACATCAAAGTTTCGAATCTGCTGAAGATGGTTGTTAGTTTGGGGGGAAGCTGATTCAGAAGCTTCGCCAAAAAGAAGTGTACGAAGAAGCCGCTAAAGACATGCAACATGAATTGGGGGGAAGTTAATCCATTTCATACATATTACATCATTTGCCTACAAGTGAAGAAAAAGTTCTCAAGCCGAGGTACAAAATGAAGACAAAGAGCGTCAACTGTAGTCATCCTCAGCATTTGAAGAGCCTATGAAGACCTTTCTTTATTTGTATTTGTACTTGTAAGAAATGTTGTAAGTAATCCCGTATGTTACCACATTGGGGGAAGATTGTTAGGAATCATCCTAACACGAGAATGTGACAACATTACGAGATTACATTAGTTATCTTTGTTAGGCTCAAACACATGGACTGAAACCGTCATTTAAGTAAAGTCAAGTGTTGTAAGGCCTATATAAACCCCTCCATACTTCCATGGAGGGGTGATGCTTTGTGTTTAGTCTTTTCATTTTCCATATCAATAAAAACACCTAGTTATCCCTTCTCTCTCTAGTTTCTCTCTCTAAATATGGCTACTCTTTACTTCCATAATCCCCGACCTCCCGATTCACAATATCAACCTTAAAACACGATCCTATCACTTAATTGAATAATGATCCATACATGTGCATATGTATGTATTTATAATGAATGAACTTTCATCTTGTCCAAGTTTGACCCTTTGACTTGCGTCCTTTATCATTCTTGGTTATTTTCATTAATTCTTCCATATAATACATATAAAAATGTATTAAAACTTATAACCTTGACGAATTCAGCCCCTATACTTGAATCCTTCGCGCCCAAGTAATAAACTACGGTGTAACTAAATAATAAGTTACGCCGTAGCCTTCGTAATAAATTATTACGGCGTAGATATTGTCACATTCATCAGAGATGTTGTCAGTTTGGGGGAGAGCACTAATTAGGGGAGAGTGTATTGTAATGGTCAATGTTAATCCCTAATTAGAATCACTCACATTGTTCCTCTACAAGTAAAGTGATGGCAGCCGAGAAGACTCAGATGTATAAGTGAAGCTATGGTGCTTGAAGACCACTCTCAGAGTTGCTGTGCTTATGTTTTGTATTGTACTTTACTTATTTATGCTTGTAGGGAACATTGTAAGCAATTCCCATATAACATTACTTTGGGGAGAGATTGTTAGCCTTGAAAATAATGTTATATGTTGGAAATTGCATTAGTAATAAGCACAAGGACTTGTCTTGTCAATAGGACATAGTTTAGTGTGGTTAGTAGTATAAATACTCTCCTAGTGGCAACTAGGAGAGGTTGGATATTCATTTTGTATCTTAAGGTGTGTGTGGTTTTCACTCTCTCTCTCTAGAAAAACACACACACCTTCCCATTCTTTAATCTAATTTTACCATGTTTAACCTTTATTTCGAGCATCCCCGACCTCCTGAAGAGTGATTCTTGGTTATAACAATTGTTGTTTCCAATTGTTTCAGAAGCTTACAATAGCTTTTTAACTGGTATTTGAAACTTAAGAACAAGAAAAATTCAAGAATACAAAAAAAGAGAAAAATCACTGAAAAATCAAAAATAAATAAAAAAGAAGAATGAGAAAGAATGATGTAGCAGATGAACTTTGGATGAAGATTGGTTTAGAGCTCATGGGAGCATAGGGTGATGTTTTGGTCCTGGTTCTTACTAGTTTTATGCTTTGACTTCTTGTAAGATCATTTTCTATAATTTTTTTGCTTAATCTGTCATTATTAGCTGTAGTTGTTATTTATTGTTTATTTCTGCTAAGTGCTGCCTATTTGGTGTTAATACAGTGAAATCTTCTTGTTTCATGTGTTGAATTTGTTTATTGCTTTGAAAATCTTTGGAAACAGACTTTAAGGGGTGTTTGGATATGAATGTTTGACTGAGCTTTGGTGGATTTCAGTAGGTTAGATTGGCTAAGATAGCACACTTAGATGTTAGGTAGTTCAAAACAAGCATCACATTGGTAGTTGTAAGTGAAAAAAAAATCAAAATTGGCCTTAAATCTGTTACACTGTTGGAAATTTTAATTGCCAAAATTTTATTTTACATAAAGAAAGTGTTTAGATGGCTTGATTCAGTTTTATTGTAACCTAAAACAACCTACTCACTCAGTCAAGATCATTCAAATTTCATTTTAGTCAACTTTTACAAAAATTGGAAAAGTCAAAGTTTTCTTCATGGTTAAAATGGGACAGATTTTGTTATCAAATCTAGAACTCAAAACAGTTTGGAAATGAATAAAAATTGTTGTTTTGTGTTGTCTTGTTGCTTGTGTATCTGAATCAAAAATAAAATTGGAGTTCAAAACTTCTTTGCTTATCGAAAATCAGCCCCAAAGTGACCATTCTGGCCTTAGTTCTGTTCTGCACCCAGCATACCCATTTTGACCCATTTTTCTATTGCCGATATCTAGTTCATTTCTTGAGCTTAGAGTTTGATTCTTGTTGTTTTTAGAAGCCCAACATGCTGTCTAGTTAGATTCATAGTATGTTTGCAGTGATTTGTTTATTTGCTAGCTTAATTTGTCCCTCTAAGTTGCCCCTTAGCAGCTTGGTTCTGCTGTCACATCAGCTTACTGCACACTAAGCTTGTTTGATTTATAATTCAGCTTGTGTGAGCTTGTGGGCTTGTTTGTGTGAGCTTGTTTATGTTTGTTATTGTTAGAATAAGCTTGTGCTCCCTTTGTTTGAGCTTGTCACTCATTTGGATAGCTTATAGCTTTTTCAATACTCACGTAAAGCTTGAAACTCTTTAACTGTTGGATTTACCAGCTTGCATAAGCTGATCTAAAAGGTTTTAAGCAAAAGGTGTTTTGTTAAAGTTAGTTATTTTTTTTGTTAAAGTGTTTTTGCAAAAAGAAAATTGAAAAAAAAATAACAATAATAAATGGCAAGAAGGGGTGAGACAGGATTCGAACCTGGGTCACCCCCTTCACACAGAACAGACCCAACATAGCAAACCCTTACCATCTGTGCTCCCTTGTGTTTCTTGTTATACTTTGCTTTATTTTATATCTATCATGTAGATGTCTGTTTAGCTTATTTAAACTCTCAGCTTTTCTTTTGCTTATATACTGCTTATTTTGTAATGTGTCCCCATTTTTATATTTTTTTCTATTAGCAATAGGTAATTTGCAGAAAAAAATCAGATTTATTTAAAAAGTTTTAGTATTTCTTAGGATTTAATTAGGTTAACTTAGTTTTTAATTCATATTAAATAGGATTTTTGTTAAATAATTAATTTTCTTTTTTCTAAAATTTTCTTTTGTCTTTTAGTGCGTTAGAAAATTATTTGTAGGCCCGTAGGACTTGCGTAGCTATAATTTCACGTTTTTATTTGTACGTTGACGTTTATCTTAAATAAACGTCACGTTTATTTGTTAACTTGTGTTTTAGGATTCCCGATACCTAATTTTGATTCCCGTAGTGTTTTAGGATTCCCCTAGTTTGCCATTTGCCTTTTTTTTTTCTTCCCTTAGTTTATTTTATTTTTATTTTCGTTCGTTAATTTTCAATTTTCGTTAATTTAACGTACCATAACACCAAACAATCTTTCACAACCAAACATACAAGATTTTAATCTCGATCTTTTCACGAAGCTTTCCATTCACACCTCGTTGGGGTACGACCCGGGAAATCACTTTCCCGGTCTTGAAAATATCATATTGCACGAGTTTACGAGGTAATCCTTTTCACGAAGGGTTTACTTGTATTTCTCCACGTCTTGTTGTCACTCACGATAACATTGACCTCACTTTGTTGGTATTTTTGAATACTTGTTGTTTTACACACCAAAATACAACGAATCACTCAGTCATGGCGAGTATTCTATAATAAGCTTGGCAAAGATACTAATCTCCACCACTAGAGTCTATAGATGCAACTATTCTAAAAGGCAAATGGGTTGACACAACAATAAGGCTTACGGGGTTAAATAACTCTCAACCAATACCGTTATTCCAGAAAAGGCGACAAAGCCACAAATGCTCGCCCAAATCCATGAACGAGACACATGTGACTGCTCAATTCCTTAACTCGAATAAGCTAAAGGTAAGAAATGACAAGGGTAGGATAAAGACATGAGGAAACATTTAAATGGTTGTAAACAAAAGACACGAAACAAATAGTTTTCTAAAGTCCACAATCGCCCCGTCACTAGTCGCATTCAATCCCATAGCAAAATTCGAGGGTCAAGAGTCAAGGGGTCTTCAACAACTTCAATACACGAGTTAATGCATATAAAATGTAATGTAGTGCCTCATAATCTCCATAAACTAGGCAAATGGGATGCATTAAATCGGCCTTCATCATCAATGGAAAAAATTTAGGTGCTCTAAAATTTTTTAAATTTGGGTAAATTTTGCACAAATTTTGACCAAAAACCGTAATATCAACCATTTTTATCTCCCATCCCCCCACTTGCGATGTACAATGCCCTCATTGTACAAAGATATATTAAAATAGAAATGTTACGGGTCTATAAAGTATAAGCTCCGCAAGGTGAAAATACTTAACACAATACGACACATAAGCTGATTTATATTACTATCAGCTAAAAACAAATAAATAAACGCTTGCTTGCATGCTCTTTATTTCTTTTTTATTCTATTTTTTTCTTTTTCTTTATTTTTTTTAATTTTTTTTATGCAAGACAAGGTATACATGGATAAAAATAAAAACAGTACGAACAAACAAAGCATCCCCCCGCTTGAGATCAACTACCATCTAAACCCGATCTTCTTCCAAAACCCTTTATTCAAAACACACGACTTTCACAAGTGGAACCAAAATTGACCAACAACGCCCGGACCGTGGACTATAAAAAACTACATGGTAGGCTAGGCGATAGGTGTAACGAAATATAGATTGGGTGAACAAAATGAAAGGAATGGCTCAGAAGGGTATATCTAGGGGTATCTTACACTAAAGGTGAGTGCAACAAAAAGGGTTTAACAGGGGGATTGACTAATCGATGTGAAAAGTCAATATACACAATACACAAATTATTGGCTATTTGGGTTTAATCCTAAAATTTGCCTTTTATCCTAGCTGCAGCGATTACATTAAGTTACCTCAATGTAATGCTCATTATAATGGTCTCGAAAAGATATACAATGCCAAGTTATAAAGTCTACTACATCCACCGGCACACTCATATTTATGGTATTATGTATAAGGGGAAAACGGAAAGGCTTATCCTCACACAATGTAAATAAAGGGTAGGTGTGCTCAGTTCAGATTAATCTAGTTAAGTAATGAAAAACATGTCAAAATTTTATAAATTAAATATTTTTCACTAAAAACTAGAAAAACAAAGGCAAGTAAAATCAGGTGGGTGTTTATTTCTAATCCCTTCCCCCCCCCCACTTGGGTCATACTAAGCATATAAATGAAAAATAGGAAGGGTTAGAAAAGGAACGAAAAACTCCCCTGGATTTGCTCGGTATGATCAATAGACGACACTTTCCGTATTATGCTTCAAACGTGCCTCCTAGAGCAAGATCCATCTCCATCATTAAATCACCATCTCGGTACTTAACTAGATCGGATATAAAGTGTTTTCTTGTAGCTATGCACCTCATCATATTTCACAAACCTGTGAGCTAGCAAGAAAACTAATACCAACAAAGCATAAATCCGGATAAAAGCAAAAATAGCACGAAATGTATAGAAATAAAAATGAAACAAAATAAAATCTAACTCACTTTCGTAGGAATCACAGTTACATTTAGCGTATGCAACAAGCCTTTTAAACCACTTGGTGTCCCAAGTGGACGAGTGAAGTCTCGTGAGGGTTTACAGGGAACATACCCACAAAGTTCATTTAAAAACTAATACAAGTTAAAGTGTGCTTGTTATAAAAAATTTAAAATTTACTTGGTACAGGAGAAAGCTACGGCGTAGCTAGAATTCTTGACTACGCCGTAGGTGACAAATTCATACAGACTGTCACCTGGAGGATGCTACGTTGTAGTCAGGAAATGAGCTACGCCGTAGTTGTGTTCTGGGAGCAGTTTCTGTAGTGAAAACTCCAGTTTCAGCTCCTCCACCATATATCTCTATTACCTGCAGAATTTTACAACGAATCATACCCAACCAACTATACTAATAAGATCAAAAGCAACAATACAAATAAAAATAAAAAGATAGGCATGGGGTGCCTCCCACGAAGCACTTGTTTTTGTTCGAGTCACGAGCTTGACTCCACCATTATTTACCTAGTAAAAGGGTGTTCACCCCTTCACTTGAAATCAAGTGTGGGTGAAAATAGCAATAAACACCGTAAGGGTGTGAATTTGCTATACTGTAGGGAAATGATAGATTAAAATCATACCTCGAGATGGATGTCATTTCCCTCATTACCTTTCCCATCTTCATTGATGGTTTTGATGAATGGCTCACTCCAAAATGCAGCTGAATAATCGGCTTGCTTACCACATTTACCTCCATGTCAATCATGGTAGTGCTCAGAATTTCGCCTCTTGTAACCAGCGACAGGTACGGTTGCATCACCGGCTTTGGGTTAACTTCATTTTGCACGGTAGGTGTCAATATTAGCCTAAGCCTTTCTACATCTTCAACTATCATGTCCCAATAATCATCAATATCCCATTCATCACATTCTTCTAGGATTTCCTCTTTCTCCTTTGCAGTGTCGATATTGACATCATCTGTATCCTGTTCACAAACACTAGCAAAAATATTAGTATTAAGAGAAATATGAAAGTTAAGAAGGTCCTTACATCCATGGTCCACATCCTCAAATTCTTCATCATCACACCCATTATGAATCTCCTCTTGTTCCATTCTTCGAAGATGTTCAGCTCCAATCCTGAACAATTCATCTATTCCTCTTGCTATCATCAAATCTCTATCCTCAGGTTGGGGATCGGGTGTATATACCGGTTGATCAAAAAAATGAGATTTATTACCATGAGTCGGATTCCTCACTTCATACGTCATCAGATATTGCGTAGCCATGTACAATTCATATTCTTTTATACTCATGCTACCAATGTCCACTTTTTTACTCTTACCAGGAATTGTGGAACCGTTATTGGTGAACGATCGCGGACTTTGAAAGGAAGTTCCTAAAGGAGAGAATCTTGTAGGAGTTCTCCTAGAAAGGATGTCTCTATACTTCTTCTCCTCCTCATACTCCAAATATTCATTCAAAGTCATATTATCAATATCCGGCTCCATCTCCATGATTTCTTGAAACACACTAGCAAACAGCGACAAACAGAAGAGAAAACAGAAAGAAAAACAAAAATAACAAAAATTATAAAAATAAAAAGAACTAAAAACTAGAGAGACTCAAATTAAAATCCTAATAGCTCCCCGGCAGCGGCGCCAAAAACTTCATGCAGGTTTTACCGACCAGGTTTTAATATTTATAAGTGTCTCGTTTACCTAAGGTCTACTGAATTGCACTAACGGGCAGTGTACCCGGTCGTGTGAGGTATAGCTAAATGGTAAAGTCGAGGTCGTCCCAAGAGCTATGTGTTTGGATCCTAATTAGAGTCTATGTCACGTTTATCAAAAGGGGGTTTATGATTAAAGAGATTAACTAAACTAATAAATGTAAATAAACGGAATATGAAAGTAAATGAGATTTGTATAATGTAATCAATAGGCATGGTTTTCTGGCAAACAACTTAAAGGGATGATAATTAAGATCTAATTCTCAAACCGTTGTAAAGGCGGTAGACTCCTATGGTCAATTCGTCTACCCTATGATCCTAGATTCCTCACCAAGGTAATGGTTAGTGACCAAGGGTCATCTGGAAATCTATTCTCAGTAATAAAAGTAACGGTGTCTATTATTGTTTCGTCTGGGGATTAAATTCATTTCGGATCAGAGGGTTAAATCACCTACGTCTATCTTACAACTTGTCCTATCCAAAACTATTGTAAAGCCGTGGGTTCATCGGTACGAAGATGTAAGAGTCATTAAGTGCGTGAATGTTTTAAAGTACTCCAAGTTTTTTAATTATCTTAATTCGAGTCATTAGAATAGTTTATTGTAAAGTATGTAAAAGTTCAGGTGTAAGGGGAGAACCGAGGCCCCTATGATATATTATTTTGGATGGTAGGGCAAGAGTGTATGAAAAAAAATCGAAAAAACAAGAATAATGAAAAAAAAAAATTGGAAAAAGAAAAGTAGAAAAAACATACGGACTACCATCCCGTTTCATTTTATCTTTATTTATGTTTTTGTTATTTTATTATTAGCTTAAGTCGAGTCGAGTCTTGGCTTAGCAACGCCACCTTGTGCATGTATTTGATCAAGATAATTAGCTCACCACCACTAAAATACCCTTTATTCCAACCAAACCGTGTTATCATATCCCTACACCTAACGTTACAACCCTTTGTAAAGCCCTCTTTGATAGTTTATCTTAGGTGCTTACGCCTAGTGGAGGAGGACTTTGATCCTTACCCAAGCCTATGGTAATCTATTTGCTATGACAGGTAGTGAGTGATATTTCTTCTATTTCCATTTAGTTATATAGGTTTATAATACCCGAGAGATGAGAGTATCCAAACACTATTTGTGAGGTGCTAGTTTATGATTTTCGTGCTTATTATGACTATGGTTGAATGACTATTTGTTGTAATTACTTTTATATTTGTGTTAAATGAACCCTAGCTCATATTTTGATTGGAATAAAAGCGCATTTGCTTGAGGACAAGCAAATCTCAAGTGTAAGGGTATTTGATGAAGCAAAAAGTGTACCGCTTTTAGGGGGTCATTTAAGCCCTAATCCGTACTTATTTGATCAAATATTGCCCTAAATCGTTCCTTTTGTCATTTTAGGTACTTTGGAGAGGAAATCTGGAAAAGAAGCTATTTTGGACATTTTTGGAGCATAAAAGTGAAGAAAACGACAAAGTCTCAAAATATGCTGGAAACAGTACCTGACGGCGTCATGCTTTGGAATGTGACGGCGTCACACTTTGACAAAGAGATGGATACGAAGTTTACACGAGACGCCCCAGAGAATTTTTGTGACGGCGTCACGCTTTGTGACGCCTAGGCCGTCACGTTATGTGGTAAAGGGAGACGGCCTGGAAGAATTATAAGGGGATGGCGTCAGAAGTGGATCTGAGCAATCCAAATTATAGTTTGGCGGCGAGGTGACGGCGTCACGCACTAGAACGTGACGCCGTCAGCTTGTAAAATCTATATATACTTTTCTAATTTTCATTCATTAGGGTGCAACTTTTGGGAAAAACCCTAGCTCGTATTCCACAGTATTTTTAAGGGTTTTTCACCCTTGAAACCTTGATGTTCGATTAAAGATAAGTCTTCTTTCAAATCAATCAATATGTCTATGTGTTGTTTAATTATATCTTATGCCTGTCTTTTAATAAACATGCTAGGCTAGGTCTTTATTGTGTTTGCTTAGATCTAATGAAACCTAGCTATTGATTATATGTTGTTGGTTTGCTTGTGATTATTGTGGTTGGGTGAAGTCGATGTTAGGCTTAAGAAAACTGGCTAACCTCCTATACGGTAACTTGCTTGAACGTCTTAAGAAACATGAACCGGATGTGTACTACGATTATTTGGTTGTATTTAATGCATAAGCGAATTCTAATGATCCCATGTTAGGAGCTTAAATCGGCTCGACATAGGAGTGAAGTATTAGCTTATAGAGTTAGGGAAGATCGTACACGGCCCTACGAATGGTTTAAAGGAATACAACCCGTCATCCACATAATCACAACAAACCAATTAACATATAAAAGATAGATAGGGAGTAAGTAAATCTAAGTAAACACATATTTCTCATTTATAAGTTACACAACCACTTTAATTTTCTTGTTATTTAATTTTATTTGCAAAAGTAGATATTTGGGTTAGTTGGCTAGCAACTAATTCCGCCCACTCCTTCTAAAACCGAGATTTTGACTTGCTTTCATAAAATATAAAAATACAAAAAAGAATCATCCCTCAACCCTTAGACCTAATTAGAGTAGCTTTTCAAGCCTAACGACACTATTCCCCGAGAGAACGATCAATCCCCCGGTACTTGCCACTTCACTATACTACATCGGTCAGGTACACTGCCTAGTGGGGGTTGTAAGCTTCTTAAGATCCCTTGAGAGGTAAAACCTAAGTGCATAGGTTGCAAAACCCACGCATCAAGTTTTTGGCGCCGCTGCCGGGGAATAGTTATTGTTTAGGTTGAAAATTTTATTTTTACTTAGGTCTACTCATTAGATTCCTTTCTAGTGAGATTTTTATTTTTATTTTTCTAGGTGTTCTTTAGTCTATCTTTTTTCCTTCCAACCCTTTGCTTTAATTTTCCTTGGCCAACATGGTAAACAAAGATCTCTCCAACCATAGAGTCACTAGGAGTCATAGTTCCTTAAGAAACCTTATACAACCTTACGCGGAAACTGAAAGGGAAATGCATAGGTTGAGACAATGCTCCTCAATGTCTGAACCAATTGGTATCGCCATCAACTTCGATGAAGCCCTTTCGGAAGAAGATTCTGATCATCACGACACACCACCTAGCCCCCGATCAAATCAGGATACAGAAATTCCTGAGGTCTCTATCCCTAAGCGCCTCAAGGATTATTGTTCTCCCACTCCTCGTGGCTTCTCTAATGCTATTGTGTTTCCACACGAACGCACAGAGGGGGTCTTGCGTGCAACTGACGTTTGGCTTGTCCAAAGTGTATGCAAGTTCCATGGGCTAAAATCGGAAGAACCAATCCAACACATCAAAGATTTCCTGAAAATAGTGGACACTATCCATACGGACGGGGCCACTAGGGATACCTCCCGACTCCGATTCTTTCCCTTTACCCTTCAAGATAAGGCCAAGGAATGGTACAACAATCTTCCTTCCGAGTCCATCTTCACATGGGAACAGCTCATCTCGAAGTTCTATGAAAAATTCTTTCCCATAGGAAAAACTTCAGCACTTAGAGACAAACTCCTCCGATTCCAAGTCGGGCAAGCAGAACCCATTCATAAGTCATGGAATAGATTCAAGGATCTAATAAGACAAGTTCCCCATCATGGTATTGAACTCTGGCTCCTGGTCCAAATATTCTACGATAGTATCTCTCAGGATGACCAGAGGGGAGTTAATAACTCAGTAAAAGGAAGGATATCCAAGCTAAGTGCTGAGGAGGGGTGGAATAGGATTGAGGAATATGCTCAAGATCAAGATGATACATGGGATGAACCCGATTCGATCATGAGCGTGTCCAAAGTCGCACAAAAATCCCCTCTCGACAGCAAAAAGGTGGCATGACCAACGGATTAAGAAACCTAAGGAATTCTCGGAGGGAGATAAGGTTCTACTATATAAATCGCATTTAAGATTATTTCCTGGAAAACTGAAGTCCAGATGGTATGGGCCATTCACTGTAAAAAGCTCCTCAGGAGCGGGAGCCGTAGTATTGTTAGATGACGAGGATAGGGAATTCACGGTGAATATACAACGAGTTAAGCATCATCAAGAGAGCGGTAATGAGATGATCAATGAGGAAGACATAACCTTTGACGAAGTCACGTAGTAGAGTAACTTTGAGTCTAGCTACAAGACTCGTTAATAAAGAAAAGCGCTTCTTGGGAGGCAACCCAAGCTTTATTTGTTTTGTGTGTTTGTTTGTTTGAATTTATTTGTTTCCGTATGCATTTTTTAATTTTATCATTACTGATTCATGTCTCAAATTAAAAATTGTGAAAATGCTTTATTTTGTTTTTAACCTCGTCTTAACTACATATAAAGGTATTTTGCAAAAGATAAGTGTAAGGGAAATCTAAATTTGTTTATAAGAACGAATTGGAACATGAATTGTAATGATATAAAATAAGCATGCATATTAGTATTTGTTAGAGTCAAATGCTTGTATCGAGTCATGATGAAATTTTGCAGGATTCCAGGAGTTAAGGTATTTGTTTTTCCAGAAATTTTCCGGAAACTAAACATAAGGATTCTGTCAGATTAATTCTGTCGGCGTCAGCCTTTAAAAGCTGACGGCGTCAGCCTTTGAATTTCAGAAAACGTTTTAAAATTTAATTTTTCTGCCGGATTATAAAATTTACTGCACCTCTAATTCCAGGAATCTGCAAAATTTTCATTTCACAAGCATTATATCCTTATAAAGATTTTGCCGCCGATTTTACACGAGGTTTGCCTAGTTTGTTTTCTCAGGTTTAACAGGTTATTTTGGATAAGAAGGTGAACATGGAATCAAGTTCATGACATCAAGCTTTTGGAGTCGCTTTGAGCTTGGAGCTTTTACATCATCTTGGAAGAAGATCTAACCATGTTACCACATGATCCACACCAAAAATCAGGGGAGTATTTGTTTCTTTCTTTCTCTACTTTTACATCTTTTATGTGAACATTGGGGACAATGTTCGGTTTAAGTGTAAGGGGGTAAATGAAAGCGCCTTAGAAAATGCTTTTACGCTTGATTTTTGTTTTGTTCATGGTATTTGTGTAATAAAACTGAGAGAAACATTGGTTAGGGCAATTTTAGCGCAAATTTAAATTTTTTTACAACATTTAGAAGTGATACTTTAGGAATGATAATCGTCTCATGGATAGGGAATTGTATTACTAGCACAAAAACCGTACCACCCAAAAAATTTCCCCCCAAATATGTGAGGTTCACCCCTAGAATTGTTAGGAAAAGCATTCATTTTTTATGCTTGTGTGTGTGCCGGTAGCTTATAGATTCTAGAACTTGCGTTAGGACCATCCCAAATCCACAAGTGAGACTACATTCGTGTAGTTAGATTTACTACATGATAAGAGGCATTAGGATAACCCATGTTTTATACCCGTATTATAATTACATTGACTTCATTAGTCAAGTAATTCTCCCACACCTTAGCGATGTACTCATTTTTAGTATACGATACCCCTAGTACACCCCTCCGAGCCTATCTTTTCGTTTCCAACTTTAAGCATTTTACTTAAAGAAATAATTTGTTTACAATCCACCCCAAATGTACACCCAAATCGCCTTAGCCTACCTTGTATGCACTCATCTTTAGTGCATTATTGTGAAAACATCTGTTAAACCCTTAGTTAATTGTCTTATTACTTACATGGTTGCTAAGTCGAGTCATATCCTTGTACATATTGTTTTGGGATTATTGGGACTCATGGGTAAAGTACTAATGTAATGGAGTAACGGGGAAGAAGTCAATTATTACCCCCATATGTGCGTGAATGTTTTAAAGTACTCCAAGTTTTTCAATTATCTTAATTCGAGTCATTAGAATAGTTTATTGTAAAGTATGTAAAAGTTCAAGTGTAAGGGGAGAACCGAGGCCCCTATGATGTATTATTTTGGATGGTAGGGCAAGAGTGTATGAAAAAAAATCGAAAAAACAAGAAAAATGAAAAAAAAAAATTGGAAAAAGAAAACTAGAAAAAACATACGGACTACCATCCCGTTTCATTTTATCTTTATTTATGTTTTTGTTATTTTATTATTAGCTTAAGTCGAGTCGAGTCTTGGCTTAGCAACGCCACCTTGTGCATGTATTTGATCAAAATAATTAGCTCGCCACCACTAAAATACCCTTTATTCCAACCAAACCGTGTTATCATATCCCTATACCTAACGTTACAACCCTTTGTAAAGCCCTCTTTGATAGTTTATCTTAGGTGCTTACGCCTAGTGGAGGAGGATTTTGATCCTTGCCCAAGCCTATGGTAATCTATTTGCTATGACAGGTAGTGAGTGATTTCTTCCATTTTCATTTAGTTATATAGGTTTATAACACCCGAGAGATGAGAGTATCCAAACACTATTTGTGAGGTGCTAGTGTATGATTTCCGTACTTATTATGACTAGGGTTGAATGACTATTTGTTGTAATTACTTTTATATTCGTGTTAAATGACCCCTAGCTCATATTTNGGTAATCTATTTGCTATGACAGGTAGTGAGTGATTTCTTCCATTTTCATTTAGTTATATAGGTTTATAACACCCGAGAGATGAGAGTATCCAAACACTATTTGTGAGGTGCTAGTGTATGATTTCCGTACTTATTATGACTAGGGTTGAATGACTATTTGTTGTAATTACTTTTATATTCGTGTTAAATGACCCCTAGCTCATATTTTGATTGGAATAAAAGCGCATTTGCTTGAGGACAAGCAAATCCCAAGTGTAATGGTATTTGATGAAGCAAAAAGTGTACCGCTTTTAGCGGGTCATTTAAGCCCTAATCCGTAATTATTTGATTAAATATGGCCCTAAATCGTTCCTTTTGTCATTTTACGTACTTTGGAGAGGAAATCTGGAAAAGAAGTTATTTTGGACGTTTTTGGAGTATAAAAGTGAAGAAAACGACAAAGTCTCAAAATATGCTGGAAACAGTACCTGACGGCGTCACGCTTTGGAATGTGACGGCGTCACGCTTTGACAAAGAGATGGATACGAAGTTTACACGAGACGCCACAGAGAATTTTTGTGATGGCGTCACACTTTGTGACGCCTAGGCCGTCACATTATGTGGTAAAGAGAGACGGCCTGGAAGAATTATAAGGGGACGGCGTCAGAAGTGGATCTGAGCAATCCGAATTATAGTTTGGCGGCGAGGTGACGGCGTCACGCACTAGAACGTGACACCGTCAGCTTGTAAAATCTATATATACTTTTCTAATTTTCATTCATTAGAGTGCAACTTTTGGGAAAAACCCTAGCTCGTATTCCACAGTATTTTTAAGGGTTTTACACCCTTGAAACCTTGATGTTCAATTAAAGATAAGTCTTCTTTCAAATCAATCAATATGTCTATCTGTTGAATCTATGTATCCTTGATAGATCTTGTAGCTCTCGTTGATCGTTAGCAGTGTCTATGTAATCACAAACACTCTAATAGAGAATCTCCAAAGCTTGTATTCTAATGCGGAAAACAAATACAAACAAAAACAATGAATACTAAGAACGTTTAATCCTCTATGGATTATATATTAATAACTTGTAAACTCGTTCGTTACATTGAACATAAACTTGTGTTCCTTTTATAGACAAGGAACCCTAACCTAAACCGTTTCTCAAGAAACGTATATTCTATAAACTTTTAAATGATATGCATTATCTTTTCCTAATATAACTCATGCATATCCTAACTACATTACATAATGCGCGGTTTTACTATGTCCGCAGAAACTAAAAATGCTGAAACTATGTCTTCAGCAGTATCACATCGTCAGCAGAATCTGTGTCTTCAGCAGATTCCTTCAGCAGTAACCATCAGTAGAATTCTCACTTAGCAGAATTCCCAACAATCCTCCTGATGCGCGTGGATTGCAACACGCACTACGTTTTACCTCTCGAGGGATCTCGAGAAGCTTGCAATCCCCACCAGGCAGTGTACCTGACCGATGTAGTATTGTGAAGTGGCAAGTACCGGGGGATTGATCGTTCTCTCACAGGGAATAGTGTTCGTTAGGTTAAAGACTACTCTTATTTAGGTCTAAGGGTGGAGGATGATTATTTTTGTATTTTTATATTTTTATGAAAGAAGTAAAATCTCGGTTTTGAAAGAGTGGGCGGAATTAGTTGCTAGTCAACTAACCCAAGTATCTACTTATGCAATTTAAAATAAAGTTTTGAGAAAACATTGGTGGGGAAAGTAGTGTTTACTTAGATTTCATTACTCCCTAACTATCTTTTATAAATACCATTAATCTAGATAACTTTGAGTATTGTGTGCCCGAATGACCACGAGAGTGTATTACCTAAACAAAGTCGTAGGAGTGCGTTCAAAATTCCAACCTAACTTCATATAAGCTCCACAAATATACAACATAAAATACTCGACGATACGTCAAGAAACATAATCCACATCAATAAGACTCAGATAGCAACCTACGCATGAAATACTAACGCTATAAAATCAGAAATTAAAAAACAGACAACACATTACATTCAAACATTCCAAATCAACGAACGTTCCAAAAGCCTTAAGTATAAACCCGTATAAAATAGAAAGAAGGTTAGCCTAAGTTATATACTATAAAGTCTACGATAAGATGTAAACATCATACCAAAACTACAACAAACCAACAACATACACAAATCAACAACATATGGATAATCAATAAAATTAGGATACATTAGAATCTAAGCAAAAAAACCAAACAAGTTAAAAAACTAAGCCTGAAAGCAAATGTTAAAAGGAAAAAAGAATTAAGCACAAAACATAAAAATACCATAACAACAACAATAAGACACATTAATATGTAATAGAAAATGAAAAATAGACTATAAAAATCTTAGATAAACACATGCAAGTATAAAGAGAGAGAGTAAAAAAATACACCCATACCTCTATAAAGATACATGTATACATAGAAAGCTAGGGTTTAACACTCTTACAGTTCTACCACACACAAAAGTTCCCCTCTATTCATAATAACAAGAAAAAAAAATCAAGTCTCATAAAAATACATCATATCAAGACAAATACGGAGACTCGCCCAAGTGTCGTCAGCCCCAACATGAAAATTGTGACTGCCCGTCATACAATAAAAAACAAAGACAAACACAACAAACTACACGCCGAACGCCCAAATTAAGATTTGTAGAATAGCACTCCTATTACGTACTGTCAACTACGCACTATCGTTATACCAAATCTAGACCGTCACTATACACCTAGACGCAGTCCACCAAAAATAGCGATAAAAAAAACAATACTCTGGAAAACCCGATCATAGAAGTTAATCCAACATCTCATCATCACATTACAACGATTCAAATCCCTGACGTCGTCACGCTTAGGCAGCTTGTGACGCCGTCACCTTCTGTGCACTTTTAGGGTCTTTTGAGATTTTGTTGTTTTCCGAAACTTTTTTCACTCCGAAACGCCCGAAAATTGTCTCTCTCTACGATAAGATTTTCTCTCAAAAGTACCGTAAAATGAGGAAAAGAACCGACTTGGATGAAATCACACACCCATCCCAAAATCCAAAATAATAATATCGCGAATACATAAGGACTAACAAACTGCTCCAACAAAACCCTAAAAACAATATATTAATACGACCTCCACATCACCAACCACTATTACTATAGATTTGACAGTTAAGATCAAGTTCAAGATACACAACCAACATTGATAGATCAGTAAGCACAAAAAAATTGAAAGAGGATTGTCTTCAAACATGAGCAGCCAAAGAACCAACCCAAGCCGCATAAAACCATCTCTATGATCGCATACAAAAGCTGAAAACCAACACAAAAATACATTTAATGCCAAGCACCACTCAATGACATATAAGAACTACATACAAAAGAAAACAAACATTATTGTTTACATACTCATAACTACATCACATCACAGGTGTGTAAATCAACTCACTGTGAGAGTGAATCATTTGAAAATAAATGGATTTGATGTCTCCTTTACAATAGCCATTCAACTACTGGAGTAGCCAAATGTTTAAGTTCGAAAACCATGATACACTGACTAACCATATGACTTTTTACGATAAATCACACAATNNNNGACTAGCCAATTCTTAAAGGAAACATCCTAGGTGAATTGATAACCAATATGGACTTCCACTGCCTTTACCACAAGCCATATACTTATGGGCTAGTCAATTCTTTGTATTTTCACAGTATAAGATCCATGGTGAATTGATGACCATTCAACTCTCAGCAATTAAGCATGGGTGAGTTGAGTACCCTATGGTTTTGAGCAAACCATTACAGCTATCAACAGATTTGATGCGTCTTTACCAAAGCTGTACCCTTTGGACTAGCCAACTCTTTGATGGACACAAGTCAGTACAATAAAACACATTTTTTTATTAAGAAATAAAAATAAAAATATACAACAATTACCCCAAAGAAGTATCAATGGTGACTCCATGCTGTGCTTTCATACCCATTTTGAACTGAATACTTCTTCTTATAGCTTTAACCAATTGCTCAGCATGAGTCATATCATTGCCACACACATCATAAGGAACAAGCAACTTCATCTCCAACATTTGATTCAGAATCCTTAGAGAGATGGGATAGGTAATCTCAGCACACATGTAGAGAACCTTGCCAGCATCAGTAGACAACACATGAACATTGGGTAGAGGATAAAATTTCCAATTAGAAACCTCCCATCTTGACTGTCCCATCCAAACATCAAAGCCTCTACTAAGATGAAAATTTGAATCAAACAACACAGTCAAATCTCCTCTCAAATACATACCACTCCCAGTAGGTTGTTTGTTCTTATAAAAGGAGGTAACCCAAGAATACAAATTCAGCAGATCCTGTCTATCCACAAAAGTTAAAATTTCACTCAGAAAAGAGAAATATTTAACTGTCCCATCTGCTCTGTGGATAACATTGATGTCCTGATCCTTGTATTGAACTGGTAGAACCTCCCAACTAACCAAAGGAACATGAGGAATAGGATCTTCACCATCATCCTCCTCAACCTCAATATATTCAGAATCATCTAAGGCAGTAACCAAACTAGTAGGAGGTCTCTTCCTGCCATGAGTCTTTCTTCTTGTGGCAGTAGAAGATGCATCAGTAGTATCTGGCTCAGATTTAACTGGAGTTGAGTCAGGTACTGAAGTGTCAGCAGGAACATCTGTAGATGCTGCAGCAGGAACATCTGTAGATGCTTCAGCAGGAACAGATTGTTCAGTAGGATCTGGAACTGTTGAAGATGTTTCAGCAGGAACAGATTCTGAATTAGCAGCATCCTTAGACACATCAATATTAGCTCTAGCCTCTGTTGCCCTTGCAAGATCAGCCTTGTCATCTTCTAGCATCCTCTGAATAGCTTCCTCACTTAATAGATCCTCCATTATTTGCTTCTTTGTTCTTTGCCTAGTAACTGGTCCTGTATTAACCATAGGAGCCTTTCCCTTATCAGATAGACCAGAAGATTCAGCAGAATGAGGTGTATCAGCAGGAGTCTCATGTGTAGACTTCAGCCTTTTAGAAGGTGGTTCCTCAAGTGTTTGCTGAACAGAACTCTTCTGGCTTACAGACATAATGTAGTTATAAGNATAGCTTCCTCACTTAATAGATCCTCCATTATTTGCTTCTTTGTTCTTTGCCTAGTAACTGGTCCTGTATTAACCATAGGAGCCTTTCCCTTATCAGATAGACCAGAAGATTCAGCAGAATGAGGTGTATCAGCAGGAGTCTCATGTGTAGACTTCAGCCTTTTAGAAGGTGGTTCCTCAAGTGTTTGCTGAACAGAACTCTTCTGGCTTACAGACATAATGTAGTTATAAGCACGCACCAGTTTCTCATGAGGCATGTTCCAAACCTTGGCTTTACTCCATCCAGAATTAAACACAGCTAGACTCATATTTTTCACCACCACTCTCATAGTCTGAGTGATTTCAGCTTGAGTAGGAGGTTTAGCCAATTTAGCTTTGGTTTTCTTTGCATCCTCTTCTTTCTTCTTCTTCCTTAGCAAGGAAACAATGTCATCAGTGGTAGCCTTATCAGTTATCACCCATTAGATCCCTAGTAAGAGAAGCATTGGAAGCAATTTGAGCTCCAATATTCATCCAGTCATTCTCATCAAACTCAGCTGCTATGGCATCCAGCTCTTTTCTTCTTTCTAGTGGTAAGGTAGACACATAAGTAGCCTGCACTCTATCAACCTCTGCATTTAGCTTTGCCTGTTCTTGTTCAGCCAAAGCTTGACTCTTCTGAAACTCCTCATGTATCTCAAAAAGTCTCTCTTGGGCAAGTACTTCCTCCTTAGTGATCTCATCTGTACCAAGATCCTGATCTACCACATGAATTTGAGCTTGTTCAGTAGCTTCAAACAACTTATCAGCAGAAGAAGGTGCAGCATCATGAATCTTTGGAGAAGAAGGCTTTGCAGGCTCAGCAGATGCAGAGACATAGTCAGAAGCATCAAGATGAGCAGGAGAAGGCAACTTGACAAAACTATCATCATGATCAATATCCATGAATTGAACATCAGCATCAGCAGCACCAGACTGCTCTTTTGGACCTATACTTGGACTCAGCACCTTAAGAGTGTCAGCAGTTGCAGGTTTTGGAGATGGAGAGAGTTCAACCTCTGTAGCTTCAGCCAACATATGAAGTGGATCAAGAGAGGCAGATCCCTTTGTTGCAGTCTCAGCAGGAACCTCCAACTCATCCTCCGAATCAACCACAAATTTTCATTTCTTGTTGTTTGCCAGTTGAGCTTCCAAAATCTTGACTCTCTCTGTCAGTTCACTTATTTGACCCCCAAGATTTGTTTTGGTCTGCTGTAACTCTCTTTCCAAGTCACCAACTTGTGCAACATACCTGTTTAGCAACTCATAGACAGTGGTTAGTGAAATGGGGTCCTCAGCTGTTCCATCTGGTTTACCAGAGGTTTAAGGAGCTTCATTGGACCTGTTAGGAGACATATGAACATCATCACCAGTAGTGGTGGTATCAATCAAGACCTCTCTAACTGGGCTAGAAGTCTGAGGTGCAGTGAATATTGGTGTTTCAGTATTAGGTTCAGTAGCAAATGTGTCAAAGAACTCATCAAAGTCACCAAACTGGTCAGTCATGGGTGTCTGTTCTACATTCCTAGGGTCAGCAGATCCTTCACCAGCATTAGTGGCTGGTTTTAGAGGATCAGCAGAATGCACATCAGGAGCAATAGGCCTGGGAGAAACCACCTGCTGTTCATCAGCAGCCACTGAGGTTGAAGCCTCAGCAGCATGAGATGTACCAGCAGCATCCTTAGCTGCGGATGCATTTGCATCAGCAGCTTCAGGAATAGGTGGAATACCACCTTCAGCAGCATGAGAACTAGGTGGATTATCACCTTCAGCTGCATCAGCATTGTCACCAGTAGGCAACATAGCTGGAGGTAGAGGCCAATGGGTGCCAGAAAAACCACTCTCCATGTTTGAAAACACTTTAGAAGCTATTTCATTAATAGGTGTGTGTGTGTTCTATCTACTGTTTCAATACCTATGATGATTTGAAGAAACCTAGGGTACATATAAAATTTATTTTTAACAGCCTGAATATTACTAATCATGGCCTTAAAAATATATCTAGAAAAATTAAAATTGGTACCCTTGGAGATATTAGCAACAGTACACGCCACATGAGTAGAAAATTGATCCAGACCTCCTGTCTTATTACTCATGCACTTCAACAAGGTATGCACCAGAAACTTCCATTTTGGGCAAAAGAGCCTCTTGTACCACACCTTGCCATCCCCTTGATAAGCAATAGCTCTCAACGCTAGAAGTATCACAGACTTATCTTCATGATATTCACCATCCGCATCTTTTAATTGAAGTTTGCTGCGGATCAATGACTCAGTGACCACATACTTTTTCCCATCAATCCAAGCAACAATTTCAGTCTCAGCTTCTGCTACCACAGCCGAATTCCAAAATTGTGTGACCAATGATTCACACACTAGATCCGGACAATGTGTCAGAGCAAAGTGGAGATTAGACCTCTTTAAGAAATCTACCATCGGTTCAAACACTTCTTTTCCTTTAACTTTACCCAGAAAAGCAATTAGGTTATGTTCACTTTTAAACACAAGGTTGCCATAGTGAAATTATGAGAAACAAATGATCTTGAGAGGGTAGAAATGGGTTTGAATTTATAACGAGTGGGATGCAGTTATTTTGGAGTGGGATACACACGATTGGTTATATAAAGAAGTTACCAAGAATCGTGGGGGTTAGTTGACAACGAATCTTTAGAGAATCGTTTGACTAATTTTGACTTTATAACTTACCCAAAATAAAACACACTTTTTACTCATCAGCAGATTGGTAAGTCAATCCGTAGAATCCCATGGTCAATCCGCAGTATCCATAACAGGCTGTCATCCACTCCCACCTTTTGGAACTGACGCTCCATTAAACGTCTTAAAAGCCCAATCAGTTTTATAAATACCTCTCAAATCCTACTTAATCATAATCAACCATTGAAAAACCACTTTTACACCCAAAATCACACCATGAGCATTATATACATATCTTTTGATTCAGATTCATCAGAGCACAATGATCCACCACCACCACCACAACCAATGCCTATTCCACCACCACAACCAATGCCAGTGAGAAGAATACGTGGTTGGAGAACTAAAGAAGAGGCACGCAAACGTCGACATGATGTACCAGCTCCTCCTCCTCCACCAGCACCACCTTTACCTTTTCCATCCTCTGACTCAGATACATCTGATTCAGATACCTCTGAGTTATTGTTCTATGAGGATGTCAATGAAGGACCTTCTGAACGTCCACCTCTTTCAAAGCTTCTATCAGAAGAGATGGAGCGTGTTGTGGCTGGGATGAGGCTAATTCCAGTTCCTCAAGATCACAAAAGATTGGAAAAACCACCTCCTCAAGTATTGGGGCTTGTTTGTAAGAGGCTATGGACCCCTGAGACAAAGTCCAAAGATGTGGAGAAAGTGCTGAAGAACATGAGAGATGGTGAAGGCACTTCTTACCCCAAGGGTAAAGGCAAGAGGAAGATAGATTAGGTTTTAAATTGTGTTTTGTTTAGATGATAGGATCAATGTATCTTCCTTTTTATGAACATGAATAAACTCTGAACTTTTCTTTCATATAAATCATTCATGAATGTATGCATATTGTAGATACCTCTGAAAAGATAGAACAATGTTATCAGCAGATACCACAATCAGCAGAAACTCCTATCAGCAAGAACTGGTTTCCGCAGGAACCTTGCAATCCGTAGAATGGGCTACAGTAATATGATACTAAATATCTGTTCCCACCTAACTATCATTAAACGCTGTTGACTTTGACTTTTGCCTATAAAACAGATCCAAACTTTCATCAACCCTCATTCCTCAATTTTATCCCAAACCATGTCTTCCAAAACTGAGATTATCGATCTAACCTCTTCCTCATCATCATCATCATCTAGTGATGGTTGGAATACATACTTTCCACCCATTAAACGACCCAGTACACATCTAGTAGCTACAACCAAGGAGGCAAAAGAAAGCATGAGATGGGGGAACCAAGTCAAGCCCCCATTCCTGCTGGTTCTGATTCTTCTGACGATTCAAACCCTCGGATAGGTTATCCTGCTTCAGATAGAGACCTAGTCTCTCCTTTTCTCTTTACCTCGGATGAGGAATCTTCCGAGGATGAATATGAAGATCCCTCCTTTCTTCCTCCTTCCACACCTGAGAGACCACAAAGAAGGTCTAGGAAGACTAACCCTCCACTTCCAAAATCAAGAGAGGTGGTTCTTGGTCTTCCTACTTTAGAAGGTAAGGGAGATGACAAAGGGAAGGGAAAGATAGAGCAGTTGTAAATGTGATGTGTTCTTGAGCATCTTCATCATCGTTTTCATCAATCCATCTTTCCATTTTCATCTTCAGCTTCTTCATCGTACTGGACATGCATATCTACCACTTTTGGCACTGATGATGGACTAGTTAGACATAGTGTAGTTGAATATGTAATAGAATAGGCTTTACTTTTGAACTTGTTTGTAAGCTGTAACTCTGTTCTTGAATGAATGAATCAATCTTGAATTTATTGTTTGTTGCACTTGTTTGTAGTTTACTTCAGTAGAAATAATGTATGACACATTTGTTCCACTTCAGTAGAAACCATGAGAAGCAATTGTAACAACTTCAGCAGGAACAATGAGAACCTCTTTGATCCTATTTCAGCAGAAACCATCACTGCTTCGGTAGCAACAATCAGTAGCTTACAGTTCATTATTCCAAACAGCCAATTCATGATTAGCTTCTGCAAATATCACCAATGACACACAACTGTATTCTGCAAAAGAGACACAAAGTAGCAAACCAAATATACAAACTAATATGCTATTACACACATTAGATGGT
>LBNU01032809.1:27220-42565 GCA_014162995.1 Artemisia annua
CTCATAGGAGAGTTGCTGCTGAGATTCACAATCAGCAACAAAAGAGTGAAGTACATTTTCTAACACACTACCAGTAGAATGTGATTTGGTTGGTATGTATGAAGATGATGCAGATGAAATTGGACTTGAACTAGGAGGCATTATATTGGATGTAGAACCAACAAAAGCTGAGTAATTGGGAGTAGTTGAACGAATAGGACTTTTGACATCTGGTTCAAGAGTTTTGAGCTTGTTGTACAAATCATCAAAACTCATCATGTCCAATCCACCCTTAGCTTTGAGTGCAATACTTACTTGAAGCCATGATGGAGGCAAGGATCTTAAGAATTTAGCATTGCAATCTTCATTGTCTGGCCTTGCCTTCAGCTGATTCAATTGACTCAGAATCTTATGAAATTTTTCATAACCCTTGTGGATACCTTCTTCCTCAGTGATCTGAAACTCTTGAAACTGCTGCTTCAGCATTGACTTCCTCATCCTTCTTGACTCATCATTCCCACCAAATATAGCTTTAATTGCCATCCAGAGATCCTTTGCATCAGACATGAAGTGAAAATCACCCAAGTTGTCTGGAGGTATAGCTTGAAGAAGTATAGTTCTCACTTTATTTTTCCTCTGAAGAGCAAGAACCTCTTCAGCAGATGTAGGATCAAGATATTATATTCTACCATCTGCATCAGTGCCAGTCCTCTTTGGACTGTTACCTTTAAGGACCACCTTCCAAAGATTATTAAGATCCACCATTGTTCTTGGATCTTCTTTGATAATTAGATCCCCTGTTAGTCCAAGAACAACCTGCTGAGGGCTTAACAGCAGTATCCCATGGTCCCCCCAACCCATATACATAGGTTGATAATAACTAGGCCAATAACCATTCTGATAATAAGGAGAAATAGGTCTAGGGAATGGTCTTGCAACATGTCTTTTCCTATATGATGGAAAAGTTCTGTCAGCAGAAACTGATGCATCAGCAGATGCTGATTTATCAGCAGTATTTTATCTGCTGTTAGATTGAGTTGCTTGTGGAATATAAGCAGGTATGTCATCAACACGTTTCCACATTGGTCTAGTTTTCTTAGCACAGTCACCCATTCTTTGCTCATGCAAATTACAATCCTTAATTAAATGAGATTTGCTTCCACACACAAAACATTTCTTCTTTCTAGAAGATTTATTAACATTCAAAGGAGTTCTATTGAAAGCATTCAAACCACAAACATTAACAGAATTGTTTTTGACAGAATTAACATTATTATTTTGCAAAGAATTAAATAACAAGTCTTCAGCAGAAACTGTCTTTGAATGAGATTCATCAGCAGCAACTCCTAGAGGCTTGTTTGAGGACTTGGGTGAAGGCTTGAATAAGGTCTTGGGAAGGTCTGACTGATCACTTGAATCACAACTTTCATAGGCAGTAGACCCTTTATCAGAAGACTTGTCACTGCAAGAGACAGAGTCAGCATTATTAGTAACAGGGTCAGATAAGTCACTTGACTTTTTGCCATATAAATGATGTGATCCATCAAAGTCAACTGTAATTGATAGGTCAATGGGCATATGTTCACCTCTAATGGGACCAGGGACAGCATGTAAGGTGCCTTCTTTAACATAGTTTGCTAATCCTGCTGGTGTAGTTTTTCTACTGTCATCCCTAGCTTCTAATCCTACATATTTCTTAAAACCTAATCCTATACTAGAATTTACAGTTTGAGTACCATACAAACTTCTAGCTAAATTATCACCTGATATTAACCACTTCTTATGTGTAGCTATTTCAGTATCTAGCTTCTCTTGAAGAACTTGTTTATCAGATTCTAAATTAGCTTTTAACTTCTTAGTATAGATTAACTCATCTTGAGCACATTTTAATTCCTGTTTTAACCCTTTTATTTCCTCCTCATAAGCAACTTGATTCTTCTGAAACCAAATCTTTTGTTTTTCTACTATTTTTAGACCATGTTTATATGACTCAAGGTCTTTATAACACTCATTATATTTAGGTTTCAATTCATCATATTGTTCTTTAAGTTCATTATATCTTACACTACAACCAAACACACAGTTATGTACCTGAGAGATGCCCATAAGAGCAAATTGATCATGAGAATCCTCTGAAGTACAGCTTGCCAGCAGTCCACTCTGATCACTATCACCATCACTTCTCTCATGAGCCTTCCAGTCAACATGATCATCCAAAGTGATCAAGGCTGTGGGATATCCAGTTTTGGCAGTATCAACTTCCCCTTGTTTCTGCTGATAGGTAGAATACCTAACCTCATCAGTAGATTTCCTATCCTTGCATTCTCTAGAGAAGTGACCCATTTGACCACAAGTGTAACACTTGATCTTCCTTCTGTCAAACCTGGCTGAATCCCTGCCATTGAAACCAAACTTCCTCCCAGCCTTTTTCTCAAATCTCTTGATGCTTAATGAAAGCATAGCCACCTGCCACTTCAAGTTCATCTCTTCCATATCCAATGGATCCACCTGTTCAAAGTCCTCATAGGAGAGTTGCTGCTGAGATTCACAATCAGCAACAAAGGAGTGAAGTACATCTTCCAACACACTACCAGAAGAATGTGATTTGGTTGGTGTGTATGAAGATGATGCAGTTGAAATTGGACTTGAACTAGGAGGCATTATATTGGATGTAGAACCAACAAAAGCTGAGTAATTTGGAGTAGTTGAGCGAATAGGACTTTTGACATCTGGTTCAAGAGTTTTGAGCTTGTTGTATAAATCATCAAAGCTCATCATATCCAATCCACCCTTGGCTTTGAGTGCAATACTTACTTGAAGCCATGATGGAGGCAAGGATCTTAAGAATTTAGCATTGCAATCTTCATTGTCTGGCCTTGCCTTCAGCTGATTCAATTGACTCAGAATCTTGTGAAATTTGTCATAACCCTTGTGTATACCTTCTTCCTCAGTGATCTGAAACTCTTGAAACTGCTGCTTCAGCATTGACTTCCTCATCCTTCTTGACTCATCATTCCCACCAAATCTAGCTTTAATTGCCATCCAGAGATCCTTTGCATCAGACATGAAGTGAAAGTCACCCAAGTGGTCTGGAGGTATAGCTTGAAGAAGTATAGTTCTAACTTTGTTTTCCCTCTGAAGAGCAAGAACCTCTTCAGCAGATGTGGGATCAAGATAGTATATTCTACCATCTGCATCAGTACCAGTCCTCTTTGGACTATTACCTTTAAGGACTACCTTCCAAAGATTATGGTCAATGTTGGTAATCCAGTTCTGCATCTGCATTGCCCAGAGTTCATACTCTTCTTTCTTAAGGTAAGGGAATTTTGCATTGCTGTTTGAGAGAGTGAGGTGATGTAGGGATGTTGTGTTTTGATTGTGTGTTGTATCTGACTCAGCATCAGATCCAGACATTATGTAAAGTTGTGTTGTTGAGGAGTGGTTTAAAGAATTGATTTTCTTAGTATCAAAGAAACTCTCCCGAGGCTCTGATACCACTTGTTGAATCTATGTATCCTTGATAGATCTTGTAGCTCTCGTTGATCGTTAGCAGTGTCTATGTAATCACAAACACTCTAATAGAGAATCTCCAAAGCTTGTATTCTAATGCGGAAAACAAATACAGACATAAACAATGAATACTAAGAACGTTTAATCCTCTATGGATTATATATTAATAACTTGTAAACTCGTTCGTTACATTGAAAATAAACTTGTGTTCCTTTTATAGACAAGGAACCCTAACCTAAACCATTTCTCAAGAAACGTATATTCTATAAACTTTTAAATGATATGCATTATCTTTTCCTAATATAACTCATGCATATCCTAACTACATTACATAATGCGCGGTTTTACTATGTCCGCAGAAACTAAAAATGCTGAAACTATGTCTTCAGCAGTATCACATCGTCAGCAGAATCTGTGTCTTCAGCAGATTCCTTCAGCAGTAACCATCAGTAGAATTCTCACTTAGCAGAATTCCCAACACTATGTGTTGTTTAATTATATCTTATGCTTGTCTTTTAATTAACATGCTAGGCTAGGTCTTTATTGTGTTTGCTTAGATCTAATGAAACCTAGCTATTGATTATATGTTGTTGGTTTGCTTGTGATTATTGTGGTTGGGTGAAGTCGATGTTAGGCTTAAGAAAACTGGCTAACCTCCTATACGGTAACTTGCTTGAACGTCTTAAGAAACATGAATCGGATGTGTACTACGATTATTTGGTTGTATTTAATGCATAAGCGAATTCTAATGATCCCATGTTAGGAGCTTAAATCGGCTCGACATAGGAGTGAAGTAGGAGCTTATAGAGTTAGGGAAGATCATACACGGCCCTACGAATGGTTTAAAGGAATACAACTCGTCATCCACATAATCACAACAAACCAATTAACATATAAAAGATAGCTAGGGAGTAAGGAAATCTAAGTAAACACATATTTCTCATTTATAAGTTTCACAAGCACTTTAATTTTCTTGTTATTTAATTTTATTTGCAAAAGTAGATATTTGGGTTAGTTGGCTAGCAACTAATTCCACCCACTCCTTCCAAACCCGAGATTTTTACTTGCTATAAAATATAAAAATACAAAAAGAATCATCCCTCAACCCTTAGACCTAATTAGAGTAGCTTTTCAAGCCTAACGACACTATTCCCCGAGAGAACGATCAATCCCCCGGTACTTGCCACTTCACTATACTACATCGGTCAGGTACACTGCCTGGTGGGGGTTGTAAGCTTCTCAAGATCCATTGAGAGGTAAAACCTAAGTGCATAGGTTGCAAAACCACGCATCAAAGTCACATCCCTAGCGACTTGCTTCCTAGGGTTAATTTCACAAGTCTCTAAGGAACAACAAATGTTAAACACTACGGGAACTAGAGTGTCCCAAGATTCGCCATGAAAGTATACAAACAAAACTAATAATAAACTAGAAATAAAGATCAAATAATAAATCACTAAATAATTAATCATTACGCCGTAGTTAGATATATTGCTACGCCGTAGTTAAATATATGACTACGCCGTAGCTCTATAAACAACTACGCCGTAATTAATTAATTAAGTGACAAAAGCAATTTAATAAAACACGAAAGACATCACGACAATCAATAATCATGCAGAATCAATCCTAACCTATATAAAGCACAAGTTTGATTTCTAAATTTAGAAGGCAAAAATCAAGAAAAATCCCTCAAAACTCCAATAAAACTACACGTGGCATTTAGCACATAAATAGCAAGTTTAGAAAATTTTTTAAAGCTAATTTCGGTTTGTATAGTCAATGAAATTCTTGATGCAATTTTAAAAGCAAATCCCTTTTAATTAGGAAACACACAACAAAAAGATAATCCTTTTTAATCAAATAAAAATTATGAATTTATTAAAAATCCAGATGGTTGATGCACTTAGTTTATTGATGCACTTAGTTTACCAAATGTAGTTTTATTGAACTTTTAGTCTAATAACAAATTTTTTTATGTATGCTGATACATTCTTATTATGCGCCTTAGTATGCTGATAATTTTGCAGATTAAAATTATAAACTCAACAAAGTTACTGATATACCAATTGGTTATATATTTCACAAACAATATAGTAGATGTAATTTGTTATTTTTAATGGTATCCTTCTAGCAACCGATCATGCAATGGCAAGTTTATTATTTTTTTTTTATAGTTTTGGATGGAATTTTAAAATGTAAAATCAATCCCTATAAACATGCAAAGCATAACAAACATTTTATGCTTATCTAATCCTAATTGCATCAAATATTTGAAATTTATTATCATATACTCCCTCCGTCCCAAAATTATTGTCCACAGACAAAAAATACACAGTTTAAGAAAAGTGCATTAATTACTACTTTGGTTTCTACGAAATCCAACAAAAGACAATTTTAACCTTTGACAATTAATTAATGTGTTCTTTTAGTTTTGTAAATATCAATTTTAATTAAGGGCAATATAGTAAATTTAAACAAATGTAACTACCATTTTTAGTAGTGGACAATAATTTTGAGACATCCAAAAAAGGAATAGTGGACAATAAAATTGGGACGGAGGTAGTAACATTTTGTTAATACATACGAGTGTTTTGTTTCGATTAGTTTTATTTAATATGTCTTTTTTTATTATTAGTTAATATTATTCATTTGTTAATTCGTATGACGTGTTTAAACGTGTCTATTCCAAATCGTATACACGAAATATGAACGAAACCGGATTATTAAAGTATTTAAGTATCGCGCATTCGTAAAACCATGTATTTGTGTATCACGTATTCGACGACATGGACATTATACGTTGTCATTGAAACTATAATTTATAAACTCCATCATTTTATGATTATTTAGAAGTGGCGTGTCATACAAAAGATTTTCTTTTATATTTCTTTTTTTTATAGTATGTATTGGTAATATCAATGGTTTGTTTAATTTGGCTTCCTATAGAGACTTTAATGATTATTTATAAATTTAAAATGCAAAATAAAAAAGGTTAAATCATAAAATCGTAAAATAATAATTCTATATAAAGTATAAATATTATATAACATGTGATTTCCTTAATTATATGTGTTTATTAGTAATGAAAAAATTTATAAATTGAAAGTTATTTGCACACTCTTAAAACTTATCGGAACACTCTTTTTAATGTTTCAGTTAGTTGTACAAAACTCACATTGAGCTTTATCCGCTTGTACTGTGAGTGTCCCAAACTCCCAATCAATAATTTGAGTGTGTCAATAACTTCCCATCACACTATTGTCAACCATTAATTATTATCACCAATTCAAATTTAAATTAGTAATCTTAAAAATAAGGATATATTTCAACATATTCAAAATTTCAAATTTTAGACTTTTGTCAAGAGGCTAACAAAAAGCTAAGTATTGCATGATTGTTAATTACAAACAATTAAGTTTGGCTATCGTTCTCAATGGAGGATGCCAATCTTCTTGACGATGAGTTGCAAACACAATCACAAGTACCGCAAACCGGTTCTCTTGCTAATTCTTCAGGTATATGCAATGTTGCAAAAGTCGTGAGTCGGTAGTGAGGCCGTCGACCATCTTGTAGCCTGTAATCGGTCTAGGTATGATTAATCGGATTGACATTTCTTGCAAGTTTTAGGTATTTCTGGAGACCAAACTAAATATCTTAACTGATTTTCAAGCCTACTATGTTCCTAAACCTCAGTAAAAAGCTTCAATTCAGATTATGAGGTCTATTGTGCATTTTAAATGAAATAAAAAATCCTCAAGTTAAGTAGAATGCTTAATTAATCTTTTTTTAAAATTTGATTTAAGTTGACCGATTAAGACAATTTGGCCGATTTTTAACCGATTAGGTCGATTTTTTACCGATTAGTGGCCGACTTTTGACCAGGCCGATTTTTTTCCCGATTTTCAAAAATCAACAAGGTCCAAGGCCGACTATATTGTAATCGCTGATTACAAGGCCGCCTTGCAACATTGGGTATATGTTCATTTATTATTACTTTCTATGATTCGTGTTATCAATTAGGTTATGAGTGTTTAAAACCAAAATAGTGTTACACAAAAAAACATGTTGTCTTCATATATTCCTTTGTTTTAATAATTGTGTCTACATTCTAAACATGCAGAAGTGTCTCATGCAAAAAGAAATTTAAATAAAGGAAAAACAAGTACTTCTGTTCCGGTCATATTGGATAAAGATACAAGTAGTTTAAATACTTGTCTTGCAAAATCGTTAAATAGTAATAATCGCAATGCTAGAATATCAAGTTGAAACCGTAAGGAGCCGTAGTCCATTATCCATTTCTAGCAAACGTGTGGCGGATAGTTATGATACGGTCAGCGATACTGATGTGAATTTTTAATTATGACGAGTCTTTGTACACCACTGAATTTCTGAATAGTATCCGTATGTCAGGAATACCACATCATAACTTGGTATTGAAGGTGGGTGCCCCTCATGTGTTTGCGAAACATTGACCAAAGGGCGGTCTTTGCAACGGCACAAGACTGCAGGTCTTAAGGATGAGAACTATTAATATAGAAGGACGCATTATTTCACGTGGTAAGGTTGGAACAATTTGTGCTATACCGCGGATGCTCATAAGCCCTTCCGACACAAAAATGCCTTTCGAGTTAAATATGAGACAATATCGTATTTCTGTTTGTTTCGCTATGACCATAAACATAAGCCAAGGTCAGACTTTGTCTCAGGTTGGCTTATTGCTACAACACCCTATCTTTTCACATGGTCAATTATATGTCGTTGTTTCGAGAGTTAAAAGCAAGTGATGTATTAAAGTGATTTGTTGTGATAGAGATGGAAACTACGCGGATGAAACAACTAATATTGTCTACAAGGAAGTCTTACATCGCCTTTAAGCATATCATTTTTCTTTAATGCTCTTCACATATTTTTTATCTACACGAATTTTGTCGTATTGTATTATACATTTTTTGTCATATTAAGTTTTTTTAAAGTAATTTGCATCTTTTTATGTGTTTATTTTTTACTTTGTTGTTTTTTATGTTATTAATGTAACGTTAAATAAAAAAATAAAATCATAGAGCTAGCCCGGCCATCGGCCGGGTCTTGAAACTAGTATTGTAATCAAGAATAATGAAACTTAATAAATAAATGAGTGTCGAAAAATAATACATATCGTGCTAGATAAATACTTTTGATCCCCTAGTCGAATACCGGGGCAAACCCCCCCCCCGAAGGTTTTGCCCCTAAAAACCTACGCCACAAGCTCTCTTCTTCCTCTTTCTTTTCGTCTTCTCTCGTCGGCAGGAAAACCAAACGAAACCCTTAATTGAATAATGATCCGTACATGTGCATATGTATGTAGTTATAATGAATGAACTTTCATCTTGTCCAAGTTTGACCCTTTGACTTGCGTCCTTTATCATTCTTGGTTATTTTCATTAATTCTTCCATATAATACATATAAAAATGTATTATAACTTATAACCTTGACGAATTCAGCCCCTAGACTTGAATCCTTCGCGCCCAAGTAATAAACTACGGCGTAACTAAATAATAAGTTACGCCGTAGCCTTCGTAATAAATTATTACGGCGTAACCTAAAGAGTGGCTACGCCCGTAGAACTCTCGTTAACACATCTACGCCGTAGCCCTATGACTAGCTACGGCGTAGTCTTCATAAAATCTTTCCTACGTCGTAACTAAATGACTTGTTACGGGCGTAGGGCTCTTATCTTCAATATTCCGCCGTAGTCCAATTACTAACTACGGCGTAGCTTGGTGGTTTTTTCTGTTACGCCGTAGCTCATTTGCTTGCTACGGCGTAGTCTTCATCTCTTGGGGTATAAATCATCTAACGGTGTAGTATCATCACTAGACCGCAGTGTTTGTGTCTTCATAGTAACTTCAAGCGTAATTCCCATTCTTAAGCCAATAAATCATCAATAACGTACTTTTACTCATCTTTACCCTGAAACCAAAATAGGAAGAAATAAGAGTATATATTCTTCATATAAATAGAAAAAGATGAGCAATTCAAAGGGAAATTAACGTTTAAATCATGGGTAAATTTGATGTTATCACCTACGCATCAGCATCTTCAGCTTTGCTAGCCAAGAAAGCATATACAGTTTCATCACTTAATCCAGCACTGCTAGTTTGTAAACTAGCCGTACTAACTCTAGGGTTAGCAGTACAAACATAAGTGGAATCATCCTCATCCTCAGAGTTGCAATCTCTGGTGGATGACAAGAATGCCATGTTTCCTATCCCTGTGCTTGTACTTCTTGACTTTTCCCCTTTGGTTCAGCAATCTTGAGGTTGCTGTAAAGATCATTGAGAATCATCTTCTCCAATTCAGGCTTGTTTTGCCAAACAACAACATAAGTATGCCATTCAGCAGGCAAACTATTGAGAAACTTCATGTTGAGGTCTTCTTGTGGAATATCAACCTTCAACACAGCCAGTTGGCTGACAATCTTTTGCAACCTGTTAAATACATGATCAAGAGATTCATTGCTTGTTGCAGTGAAATTCTTATAGTTTTGATTTAGCAGAGTCTTTTGAGTCTTCTTGATGGCTTCATTACCACCAAATCTTCCCACAATAGCTTCAAAGAGAGCCTTTGCAGTCTCATGATGGCTGAAGTTTAAAACATGATCATTAGGCATAGCCATAAGCAAAAGATGCTTGGCCTTGAGATCATTCCTTCTTCTAGCTCTTTTATCATTGGTTACTGGTTCATTATTGTGCTTGGATGACTTGGAACCATCAGCATTAGTAACTTTAGATGTATAGGGTTTCCACGAATCACCATGCATGATGATATCCCATAGTGCATAGTCTTGCACCATGAAGTATTGCTCAATTCTGAGCCTCCAGAGATCATACTCATTCTACTTGAGTATGGGTAACTTGGCAGTTGTTTAGGATGACTGTGTAGTTTCCATGTCCATCTTCTTGAAAGAGAACAAAAACTTGTCTCCTAGATCTTCTAATTCAAAGTGTCAGAACCTGGCTCTGATACCACTTGAGAGGATCTAAATACACTCCTTGTGTTGGTGATACTTGGAGTATATATCAACTAGCACGTGGAATTTACTAGTCAATACTTAGAAGATTTAGTGTATGAATATATGGAACAGTTGTATTGATGGAACAGAAACGTATGAACAAGAGAAACCAAATGCTTCAATATTATTATTAATACGAGTAATCTATAATATCACTAGGGTTTACAACCTTGAAGCTTTTTACAAAGATTTATGTAAAACTTTATATAAAACTCTAAACCTAGGACCTCCTTTTATAGCACAAGGAGTCCTTTACAAATTAACTATCTTGATATAATATTCGTATCAATCTATTTCTATAAGATATACACAATATCTATTCTAAACTTATCACATTAGGAATCTGTCTTTAGCTCATAAGCAGTACAAACTTCTTGTACTAGCAGTACTAACTAAGTTAGTACTGCTGGTGTTATTCTTCAGTAGTTCCAACTTTACTCTAGCAGTTTGTACTGTTAGTTTAATTCCTAACAAGTAACGATCACATCCTTCATAAATATAAGTTAGTGCACTTGTCGCTTTCTTATGGACTTTTGCCTATATGATATCCTTTTGAGGGTTTTATGAGCTAAGTATTACATTTGAGTATGTTATGACCGTGAAATGGAAGCAGCGCTAGATTATATCTTTACTTCGTGTTTTCAGTTTACTTTACATTACTCACTAAGCTTAATGCTTACGTTGCTTTTTTCCATGTTTTATATAGGTGAATCTAAAGACGTTAAGCTTAAGGGCATAACTTGATAGTAGAAAGTGGTGGAGCTCAAGTTAGTATGAGCAACTCTTACCTTCCTCTTGATACAACTCGTTACGCTCAAATTTTGTGGTTATGGGTCTAGTTATGTGTTAGTCATGTATGGGTTAAGTTACTAGTGAAGTACCCAAGATAGAACATGGTTGTGCATGTATAAATGATATAATCTAATATTCTAAGTGATATTGGCGCATTTGTTAAAATGATCCATTTTGGGAAAATACGTTTTCACTAATGATTATGCTTTGTAAAAGTGCATAAATAAGTTTAATATATTCATAATGTTTCTGCAAAGTTTGTTATTTTTACGATAAGTGTAAATTAGGTTTACAGAAAATTTTAGTGTTTAAAAAGGAAAGGTGCATGTCTGACCCAAAAAAGTGACTGGTTAAATAATTTAGATGTCAGCAAAATGGGATCTGTCAGATATAGCCGCCGGCTAAATAGGTACTCTTGCCGATTTCAAATATATATATTTTTTTTATTTTGCAAATTTTTGAGTCAATGGCGTTTCATAAAATAACAGATAGATGTACACATACATCGTATTACATAATATGATGCTTAAAGACAAATGAATGGCAATCGCTCCCGACTTTTATCATCCAGAGGTGCAACATCGTAATGATAATTACGAACTCATGAAGAAACGTTACAATTTATTAGAGAGATACACAACGAAACAACTTATCTAAGCCTTAAAGCCGATTTAGTGTAACACATTTGGCGTCGAACAAATAGACACTAATTTGTCATTTTATTTTAACGTTTTAAATTTTATTTGAATCATTATATAGCGTTTTTAGTTATTAATGAAGTTTGAATTTTATTGTTTAAGAAAAATGAAAATGAATTAAAAAAAATTGGAGATGTCTATCTCCTTGTTACACAAGTTAATTATGAAGTAGCTTAGAAGAAAGAAAGCTTAGCTGACTGTTGGGATGTCAATCTCGTGGTGGTTATCACTACACTCAATCTAAGTTCGAGACCCGGTTCTAGCTTTTAATGTATTTACAATTTTATCTTTTGGAACCTACATATCAACCCATAAACTTTCAACAATATATAGCAACCACCCTTTATATTTAGTGTTATGTTAATTATATCATCTTTATCTTAATGTATTAGCTATAGAAATCTCTAATTTTGTTTTTATCTTAGTTTGAGTTGTTTAACTTATAGAGTACCAGTTGGTTGCCTGTGCATTGCGGCGGCAACAAATAGTATTATCGTAAATATTAGAGTAATGGAGAACTTTTTATAGTAAAATAGAGGTGTATTGACTTTATAATATAGAAACAACTATAGTAAAAGTTAATATATATTTTGTGAGAGTTTGTGTGTGCTCATTTATCTATCAGCTCCTTGCATCATCTCTTGACTACTTAACCTAAAAAACTCTATCTTGCAAGTATTATGTGTATTACCATTTATTTTTAGGACATTTTTTTTTTGTTTCAGAGGATCTAGATGCATAATGTCCACTATTTTTTTATAAGAATGTTGGTAATAGTGCCCTTCGTTATCACCATCAATTAAGCGTCACATCAGGTTCCCGCTCCTCAAACAACATCATAACAAACATAGTATAATAACACAACAAACATCACCATCGAAATATACCCCACTTATATACAAATGTATCTCACAAAACACTCACACACACAAAATACAATGCACACTACTCGGTAGTTTGACCGACCGAGTCTTCACAAAACCAAGAGACAACATTCTTGATGATTACATTCTTTTATATATGATAACTGAGCAGAAAAGAATGTATGGAGTTTTTTCTCTTTGTTTTCATTAATTGTGTAAAATTAACTTTGAATTCACGTTGACCAACCCAAATCGGACGAGGGGGCGTTTGGTTCGCCATAATCTGCCGTAATTGGATGTAATTGTAATTTGATTACATTACGTAGGCTGTTTGTTTCGCAGAATGGAGGGAATTGTAATTCAGATTACATTACGTAGGCTGTTTGGTTTGCGTTGTAATTGTAATTCAGCCATTACAATTACATCAAAGGAGGGAATTCAGATTACATAGGATGTTGGATGGAAAGTTTTGAATTACGTTGTAATTCAGAATTATTATTATTATTATTATNGGTGAGTTAGATGACAATTGAAGGTGGTGGCGGTGAGTGTGATTACGGTTGAAGGTGGTGGCTGTGGTGGTGGTATAACGAGGAAAAGAAATTGAGAGCGTTTGTGTGTGTTTGAAGGTGTACACTATGTGTTTTTGAGGGCTTTTATACATTGGATATATCAAGTATGCAGGGGTTGTACACGTGTCAACTTTTCATTGGTTCTCCTTATCTTAATTTGGAATGGGACCCATAGTCAAAAAGCATTATATAATAGTATAGAAGTTATAATATTACGATCGATATTTGTGGTTATAGTTTTACATGTTAGTGAGCTTTAGATTCATGTATTTGATAAGGCTCGAGAAAAAAAAAGATTTTACTTAATAAATTGTTTCTCATGATAAAATGAGTAAACCTCGATTTCAAATACTCGAACAATGGTGATAAGGCTTGTAGTATTTTAAGAGTAAGATTTTTTATTTAGGTAAATTAAAGCAAATTCATAAAATGAAACACACTCGGTACATGTTTTAAAAGCCCGTCGCAACGCATGAGGCTAACATACTTGTTATAACCAAGTAACACAGCACTCGACAAATTTCACTAGAACCCTCAATTAAGAGCTAATATCGAGCTTGCAAAAGCGTTGGGACAAACAACACCCTCTTCATTCTCCTCTTAATATAGTTCAACCAAACAACATCTCAATGCTTTTCTATACACGCAATTGAAACAAGAGGCATTTGCATATATATCCCTCCAAAGATGCAAAATTGTATATATATATTCAAAACATGATAATTTTTATTCGTTCTTTCCTTTTCCTTAAAATGAATATTATTAGCAATACGGAGTAGCGCTCATAACTATAATTTTTCAATTTCCGGCTTGTTATTTGTTGAATTAGTCGAAGACTCACCCACCAACACTAGAATACTTTAATCCAAAAAATCTCATCGTCTGAAATTATCTAAGTTAAATTGTTGATTTCGTTAATGAGGCTATGTTTGGTGTGGAGTTTTTTTGAGCTTTTTGGGGCGATGAGCCGTGAGCAATGAGCTTTTTGATTTTTATTGTTCATTTGGTAAATGAGCGGTTAGCTTTGCTATTTTTTTAGAAATGCTCATTTTTTTCAATGCTTCTTTAAAAAGTTGTGAGTTGTGGTTACTGTTCACAGCTACTACTAACTGCTACTTTTATCAAATACACCCTGGATTTATAGACACTTGAACAATTGGTCGTCAATACTAATGCTAAAGCTAGGTTGTACATGTAGATGAAAGAAAAAACAAAATAAACGGAAAATCCCAAATAAAAAGTTCAATATATCAAATCAACTTTTGATTCGTACAAGGAAACAAAAACACATAGATCCGTTGTTGCGTCATTGCATACGTTACGTTACTTTTTATACTTTAGCGCTTATATTATACGGAGTAAGTTACTCCCTAGTAGTAATTTCTTTGTGCATAAACATATTGAAATAAGCTAATTATTTCAAGAGTTGCGATCCCTTGCAAAGGGGATATAAATTAAAAAGTCAAAAAAGACTTTTCCACCGTCCGATCATCTACTTATTCCATTGCACCGTCCAATTTAATTGAGAGAAAAAAATGACACTCCATTCTATTTAAAAGGATAAAATAGTCATTTAACAAACAAAACCCGTCATATCTATCTTCCCTCCATCAGTTCATCTTCTCACTCACATTCATTTCACTCTCTATTCTCTCTCAATTCTCTCACTAAAAAATTGGGGAAAAAATTAGGGTTTTGATTCTCATGTTTCTTATCAAAATCTCCAATAATCTATTCGAAAAGATGAATCCTAATCGTAAGTTTATCAGTTATTCTAATTCATACATCTAATTTCATTATCCAAGCTTTTAATTTATCTAATTTTCTTATTTAATTTTCCCCCAAATTTTACTATTTTATAGAATTTTGTGAAATT